>WOXC01009523.1:0-303645 GCA_011680675.1 Gymnobelideus leadbeateri | reverse complement strand
TGAAACTAAACTAATAAATTAATTAAAAAAAAACTGTATTTTCAAGATTTTCTTTTTTCTAGAAGCTTGGAATTTAAGTAATATTGGTGGAGAGTTTAAGCTATTTAAACAGCTAATATGCTTAATTATTCATTTTCTACTTGTACTATCTCTTCAGATAACTTCAATTAATCAACTGGAATTGTTTTTCAAGTTTGAAAATAATATTCATTAACAGAGATGTAATTAACAAAGATTACTCTGTTTTCTCTTTGTCTTCTTTTGGTATTTTGCCATCTCATATATGCATTAATCTATACCTTTTTATTTTCTTCTCATTCAAAAAAACCTGTTACAGAAATTTATTATCTTTAATATTTTAAAAATATATTTTACTGGCTTCGTATTCTTGACAGTAATTAGGGGTTTGTGCCACTTTATTCTTAATGGTTCGTAGATCCCCACTCCCTTGATGATTTTAATGAGGATCAAGCCCCAGATATAATATTAAACATTTATACTATTTCATTTGCTGATCTCAACAGCTAACATGTGTTCAATTATCTTTTCTATGTAGATGATTTCCAGATAGGCATATGCATCTCTACTTTCTACTTTAACTAATTCTTGGATATATTAAACTCTATGTCACACAGGCTTCCTAAATTGAACAGAATTAGAGAAAGTAGTTCAGGTTGTCATCTAGGTTTTGAGACCTAGTGATTGGAAAGATGATAATATCTTAAACAGTAACAGAGGAGTTAAGAAGAGGAACAGAATTGAGAAGGGAACACTTGTGGTGGTGGCACTCTATTCCTCTCTTCTGTCTGTGCTTATTTTTGTTTGTAATACTTTGTACAGAAGCCCTGGGGCCTTATAGGAAGACCTGAACGAGGATTTTCTTATTGTATGTTTACAGAAGTGCTGCGGGAGGGTTTTGGAGGTCCTGGGAAAATACTGACCATTTGTTTGGAGTTCCCAGACCATGCTTGTGGGTCTGTGTTGACTTCTCAGATCTTGTTTGTGGGTCTGTATTGGTTTCAAAGACAGTGAATTTATGATGGTGCCAACAACATATATGAATGTTGTTTTGGCTCTGTTAAGTTTGTCTTACCAGAAACAGAAACTGCAAAGTACTTGAGGTGGAATGGACACCGTGAGCTTCAATATGGAACAGGAACTAGATGAGGAGATGGACAAGGATCTGAGAGCTGCCTACCTGTGAATCTAAGTGATGACTGGGTAGATTCAGGCTGGAACTGGCCCCATGGAAGAGGAACAATGGCATTTGGGAGAAAACATCCAGTCAAGATAAAAAGACCTCTCCTTGGGTACTTAGTGCTGACTGAGAAGATTATGATTTCCTGGGGCCTAGAATTTTGTACTCTGTACCTTGTACTTCTTAAAGATTTTTCTGTTAAGGATGATTGGAAATGAATCTCCTATCAAGAGGAAAGAAGACTTTTTGACTTAGAGATTAAGACAATGTGACCAAGGGGTGAGAACTTTAACTGTTATACTTTGTGTCCCTTAAGGCTTGTTCCTTAAACGTTCCTAAACGATGTGGTCACTTTAGTGATGAGTTGTTATGTTATAATATTGTCAATATTGTACTTTGGTTTCTCTGAATGTTTTGCTTTAATTTACTGCTGAATAAATAGAGAGTTCACTATACTAAGTGATCAGAACCTTAAAGCTATCCACAGCAGCAGTCCTCTGGAAAGCTACTCATGCTTAGCTTTACATATACCTACATTGAAAAATATCTAAGGAGAATTTGAATTACTCTCAAGCTGGAAATTATTTTTGGAAGAGCTCAAGAGGAATTTTAAAAGTCAAATAAGAGAGGTAGAAGAAAAATTGGGTAAGCAATAAGATATATGCAAGAGACAGTCAATAGCTTGGAAAATGAAGGACAAAAGTTGACTGAAGAAACCAATTGCTTAAAAATACAATAGGTCTAATGCGGGAAACCCCGCTGAAGTAAATAACTTCTCAAAAAGTATAATTAGTTCAATGGAGAAGGAAACTGAAGAAAATAATTCCTTAAAATTTAGAATTGGGCAAATAGAATCTAATCACTCTGTTAGACATCAAAAATCAGTCAAACAAAATCAAAAGAATGAAAAAATAGAAGAAAATATAAAATCCCTCATGGGAAAAACAAATGACCTGGAAAACAGATCTAGGAGCAATAATTTAAAAATTATTGGACTACCTAAAAGCCATGATAAAAAAAGAGCTTGGACAGCATCTTTCAAGTAATTAGCAATGAAAATTATCCCAATATCCTAGAACCCTATTATCACCTCCTGAGAGATCTAAATATGAAAACTCCAGGGAACATTTTAGGCAAATTCCATACTTATCTGATCAAAGAGAAAATATTGACAGCAAACCAGAAAGGAACAAAAAATATATTGTGGAGTCACAGTCAGGATTCCAGATAATTTATCAGCTTCTATATTAAATGATCAGATGGCTTGGACTATGTTATTCAAAAAGCAAAGGAGCTCGAATTATAACCAAGAATCAACTGCACAGAAAAATTGGCCATAGTATTTCAGAAGAAAATATGGACATTTAATGAAATACAGGACTTTTAATCATTCATGATGAAAAGATGAGAGATGAAAAGAAAATTTGATCTTCAAATACAATACTACAGAAGCATGAAAAGGTGTTAAAACAATCAAGAAAAAATATGCTTTTCAATGAGGTTAAACTTTCCCATATGAGAAGATATGTATACTGAATCCCATATGTTTGCATGTAGCTCTATACAAATATGCATGCTCATGAATGCATGTGCCTGTGTGCACATGTACAGTATTTGTGTGTATACAATACACATCTATATCTGTATGCAGACATACCTGTATATGCAGAATGCATTTTATGTATAGGCACACACACATATAAACATGTATATGTATGGATAATGTATACATATATGACAGATAAACACACATATAGTATGTAAATGTATATAAATACAATACATACCATATACATGCCTACATGCATACATATGCATTCAATACCAGAAGTTCACTTAGAATCTTAATCCTTTATCTCATTTAGTTTTCCTCTACCTAGTACTGATAATGAGGGTTTTTTGATCCATTTAAAATGTGAAATATTTTCATATTTGCCCATTTCCCCGATACTCTTTTCCATTACCTTCTGCTTTCTTTAATTCTTACACTTTCTGTTTTCCTTGAAGATTAATTTTTTCTTTCATATTCTCTTGAAATCTGTATCCTCTTCAATACACCAAATGATAGGAAAAAATCCTCAAATCTTTTAACTTTCTCCCAAAGCAAGAAAATCACCTTTTGAATAACACACATCTTTCCTCTAGCAAAAAGACAAATATAGCACAAACTCTGCAGGTAACTGGAACTGTTCCTCTTCATTCCAATTCTCCTGATTCTCAATTGGAACTGCCATTATTTCTGACTATTTTTAAAAATCCCACTGCTATTTGCTGCAGAAAACTGCATCTTCATCACTTCGTAAGAACCAGGAGTCAAAAGAATTCTGGGTTCATACTCAGAAGACCTGGGATTGAATGCTGACTCAACCATGAACTATCTATGTGACCCTGGGAACTCAAATATCCCCTGGGATCTCAGGTTTTTTCTTTGTAAAATGGAGATAGCAATACCTTATTTACCTCACATCAATAAGGGCAAATAAAACATTAAACTGGCTCCTGAAGTTTGGATTTAAGAAGGGTTAAGAACTATATATAGCAGTTTCCATAAAAGTATTTTGAATAAAAGTATAAAAAAGTTATTTGTAAAAATCTTGCTACTTAACATATTCATCTTTTGTATAATAAGTGCTCTCATGTAGGAGTTTTTAAATTATTGCATGCAAATTTGGTGTACTATCATATGTTGATTAACAAACTGGAAAGATTGCTTCATTATAAACCACATTTTGATAAAGCCTGGGAAATATTCTGGGAGAGGCATGGAGTGGGAAATTTGTACAAAATTGAATTATTGATATAGAAAATATTATGCTAGCAAATAGATTATGGTAAAATGTTATGTATTAATTAATTACTTGAAATTTACAATTATTTCACTAAGAAGAAATATTGAACACAATGCTTTAGTTTCTAGGCTAGTTCACAAAATTCTGCTTAGTTGAACTATTGTCAATTCACATTGAAATAGATTAGAAGGCAATATGGTTGTAATAATTATAATGTAAAAGAAATATAATAAAATTGAAATATAACATGTTTTTCTTCTAATTTTTCTAAAATATTAAAACTTAAGGAAAAAGAGTTTTAGTTAAAAGTGTATGGTAAGAGATCTACATTTTGAGAAAGAGAACATAGATATTGATCATATAACTTTAAAGCATCCTATTTTACTTAAAGCTTTCATTTTTCTCAACATTACTATATCAAAATTTTCTTATTTTCCTTGATCAAAATTATGATCATTTTGATAAGGATCTCAGAAGGATAACAAAAGAGCAAGGGGCCAGTTGTCCTGAGATTATTGGAATAAAATTGTAAGAGAAGAAAGAGGCAATTGTTAAAGAGTATATGTGGAAAAGAGGTTGCCTAAGATACTACCTGAAATTAGGATCATTGAATGGCCAAAACAAAGGGAGAGGGGGAATGAACAACAAACAAACCAGAATGGGTATAATCCCAAGGAATGAAGAGTTGTAAAAGCCAGGAATGGAGGCCATAAGGAAGAGGCTTCATATCACTGGTGAAAGTAACCTTTCAGTTTAAAATTATTTGGTTACTCACTCAATTGCAGAAATTGGTGACAAGAAGAGAATCTTGGTGTAATATTTTTGTATTTAGAAATAAAGGAGAGTCAATGTGTAAACCAAGGATACATAGATAGATAGACAGATAGATAGATAGATAGATAGATAGATAGATAGATAGATAGATTGATAGACAAGCAGACAGACATACCTATAGATAGGTAAAAATATATAGATATCTATATATGTATATATGCATATATATAAAACAACTAGTCTGCTTACTGGCTCTTAGATTATTGTTGTTTTATGCCTTTCTCTAGATTACTCTCATAATTACATAGAAAAAAGAATATTTCAATCAAGAACGACCTTACAATTGGTGGTTACAAGTCCCTTCATTTCATATGTGATGAAATGAAAATAGCTTCAGCTTGCTTGTCACAACTAGCTAATGGCACAAGCTTAGTTTTCTTGATTCCCTATTAAAAAAAAAAATCATACTGCTCCTCTAAGTCATCCTTGATTTCAGGTACACGAATTAGTACAGAACTAGTCATAAAACATCATACTTTTGGAAAATGTAAATACTTGACATATTTTTCAAAGAATCCCTCCACTCATCTCAAAATGTCATGATAAACTGGGGTGAATATTGTACTACGTTCTTTCATGGAGATTTGTAAAGTATGCAGGGCTTCATGATCCATTTCATTGTTGTTGAAAGCATCTTAGTATACTCCGACACAAGGAGCCCCTACTGACATGATAACATAAACCATAGCTCATAAAAGAAGCATACAAAATACTCTGTGGTATGACACCATTTTAACCTCGAGAGCTAGGGAAGCTAAAAACCTCACAGGCTTAGGTGCCTACAGGGAAAATGTAAAAGTATTGTGAGCTGAGAAAGAGTTTTGTGAATTGGAACTTCTTTTTTTTTTTTACTATTGCAAATATTTTAATAAGTGTTCTCTGCAAGGCATTTAAAACACCAGTTTATGAGGATAAACTCCATTGGAGAGAGAGAAGACAGAACGTAGGTAGCCATGGAGCTGAGGAATTTTCTTGATTTGGGGTAGGATCTGAGAGTCTACTGTTTTCTGATCAGCCTTGCGCTGCTCTGTAATCTCGTATTTCTCTTTTTCTGTGTCAAAAATCTCTCCTTCTTGGTGTCTAGGTTAACGGAGCCTCTTTTTCTTGAAGTAAGCATCAGTAAGATGATTTGGAATGTTCACACCTGAAAGGTTAACTCGGGTAGAAGTGGCAATGACAAATTTCTGATGGGTCCTTCTCAGAGGAACACAGTTGATGGTCAGAGTTCCAGTCACCAGTAGCAAGCCACTAGCCAGTTGCTTTAGGAAAACCACGCACTTGCCCCTGTGGCAGCCAGTGAGCATGATCAGAACCGTACGGGGCTTGATGCTAGCTCGAAGTCTCCTCACATGCTGGCTAAAGGGCTTTTTGCCATGACTTAGCAGCTTTCTGGGCACATCCTCAGTAGGGTAATACCTAGGCATTTTGTGAATCTTTACCACTAGAATTCCTCCATTCTTATCACCACCAACAGGCTTTGAGATAGTAGCAGTCACTTTGTCTTTCTTCTTCCTTTCAATCCGGGTTTTGGGGGCAGCATATTTCCGCTTGTTCATGGCTCTCCGGGAATACATGGCAGACCTGGAGTATCTACCGATCCCTCGGGCCAGGACTGGGTTGCGACTGCAATGCTTTCAAGGCTTTTTGGCCTTTTCAGCTACATCTTCCTTTTTTTTCCTCTTTTTTTCCCCCTTTTTGACCTTCTTTTCCTTGGGTGGCTTTTGGTCTGCCATCTTGAGAGACAGGAAAGAGCGTGAATTGGAACTTCTAATGAAAGAATAGACATATTTGAATATTTTACCAAAGGTAGCCATTCTTTTTTATCTCCAAATCAACTTGCAGATTCTAACACACATTTGAAGAAGACAGTGAAGCTCCAGCATGATCAAGTATTCCCTTCATCCCCTTGGACAGATCAGTTGGGGAATAGGCAGTTCTCTAAGTGTGTGTCTTCATAGGAGAACTTAATAGCAGGTATTTTGTATTTTGTCCATATACAATGGAATTGATATCTATATAAAACACCTAAACTTGGAAATAAACTATAATTTGTAGAATAGGTACCTAATGTGATCATTTTAACTATTTCCAAAGAGTCAGGTACTCAGAGAAGACACTAAAACTAATAGTGTCTAAGAATTGCCTTAACAACCCAGCGATGTACTGAAGAATGAACAGAAAAAAATTATCTTCAGTCCTCACTAATAATAGAGCAAAAATAATGAAACCAAACCTTTTATATAGAATTATACATAATGACTATTAGTTTTACAAGATTTTATGACATTCTAAATATTTTTAGGCTTATGGTTTTTAATCCATTCTGCTATCCACCTCTGTTTTATGGGAGAGTTCCTCCCATTCACATTCACAGTTATGATTAATATCTGTGTCTTTCCCTCCATCCTATTCCCTCCCCTGTTTATATTTTTGTTTCTTCCTTCTCCCTTCCTCTCCTTAAGAGTTTTTCTTTTGACCACTGCCCCCCTCAGTAATCCCTCCCTGTGACCCCTCTCCCTCTTTATCTACCCTTTCCACTTACTACTATTTCCCTTCCTTCTAACCACCCCCCTCCTCATCCCCCCTTACCAGTCCTACTGACTGTAGGGCACAATGAATCTTTATACTTATCAGAGTATGTTATTCCTTCTTTGACCCCAAACCAGTGAGAGTAAATTTCATACAGTGTTCCTCTCCCTCCCTCCTTCCCCTCTATTATAATGAGTTTTTGTGTCTTTTCACTTTAGAATCTTAAACTTAACTGATTATGTTGATCCCTCTTTGAACCAGAATGAATGGGAATAAAGTTCATATGATATTCATCTCCCTCTCTCCCCTATACTATAATATGTTTTTATGCTTCTTTGTGTGGCATAATTTACCTTTTTCTTCCTCATCCTTACTTATTCTCCCATTGCAATCCCTTTGAACCCCTTAATATTTTTTTCAATCATCAGATTAGTTCATTTATACACACACCCTCTATCTATGTATATCCCTTTTAAAGGTCATGATAATCATGTAAATGTCAATATTGACAGGTATCAGCTTCTCATATACTGATGCAAACAGTTTGCTCTTATTGAATCCCAAGTTATGTTCATGTGTGCATGTGTGTGCATGTGTGTGTGTGTGTGTGTGTGTGTGAGTGTGTGTGTGTTTTCTTTGTTTATCTTTTTTCTGACTTTCTTGAATCTTGTAATTGGAGATCTGATTTTCCATTGAGCTCTGGCTTTTTCTTTGGGTAAGTCTGGACGTCCCTTATTTCATTAAATGACCATCTCCTTGCTTGAAAGATTACACTCAGTTTTGCTGGGCAGTTGATCCTTGTTTGCAATCCTAGCTCTTTTGCCTTATGAAATATCAAATTCCAATCCCTCTGATCTTTTTTTTTAAACAAATGCTTTATTAACTTCTGTTTTACATCATTCATTTCCGCCAGATTTTGAGTTACAATCATTTTCCCACCATTATTCCCCTACCCAACCTCCCAGAACAGTAATCCCACAAGATATCACTTCCTCCAATCTGCTCTCTCCCATACCTTCTCCCATACCCCCATCGACTTTTCCGTTAGAGGAAGATGAGTCTTTGCATCCCAATGCCTGCACATCTTATCTCCCTATTACAAGCAAAAGAGTATTAATAATAGTATTTATATATATTTGAAACATTTAATGTTATGACCTCAAATTTCAGATCCATTTCCTTCCTCCCTTGTCACCCATTCCCTCTGGGGAGATAAGTAATTCAGTATATGTTGTACATGTCTAGCTATGCAAACATTATCATAGTAGATATATTGTACAAGGCTGCTTATAATTCCCTCCCACTCATCCCACCCCCCACCTGGTCCATTCCCTACATGATCCTGTCCCTCTTCTATAGTGGGTACTTCCAACCTCCCCTCACCCCAAGGATGCCCTCCCATACATCATCCCTCCTCTCATCCCCCTTCCCCTATCCTGCTGCAGGTTGAGATATCCCATTTAGTATGTATGTCATTTTCTCCCTGAACCAAATTCAATGTGAATGTGGTTTTGCCTTTTTAGCCTTCCTTATTCTCCCCCTCCTTTGCAACTACTTCCCCTTGCTTCTTCTACATGGGATGGTTTACCCTACCCTGTCTCTCCCCATCTCCTCTTGCCACTTTCCTCTCTCACCTCATAATTTCATCCCTTGAGTATTCTCCCTTCCCAACAAATTCAACTTATGCCCTATATCCATATATAACTGTAACCATATACACACACATTCACATATGTATTCATATGACCACACCCCCTTCTTCCATTATTTTCATAGTGAGAAAGCTATCATCAGTCACAATTATTGCTTTTCCATATAGGAATGTAAATAGTTCAACTTTGATAAGATCCTTTTGATTTCTTTTCCCTGATTACCTTCTCAGGCATCTCTTCCTTCTTGTGTCTGGGTGTCACCTTTTCTATTCAATTCTGGTTTTTTCCTCAAGAATGCTTGAAAGTCCTCTATTCCACTGAATGACCATATTTTCCCCTGAAACAAAATACTCAGTTTTGCTGGGTAGGTGACCCTTGGGTTCATTCCCAGTTCTTTTGCCCTCTGGAATATCATATTCCATGCCCTTCGATCCCTCAGTGTAGAAGCTGCCAGGTCTGGGCTATTCTGATTGTGTTTCCACAATATTGAAATTGTTTCTTCCTGGCTGCTTGTAGTATTTTCTCCTTGATCTGGGGATTCTAGAACCTGGCTATAATATTCCTGGGAGTTTTCTTTTTGGGATCTTTTTCAGGAGGTGATCTGTGGATTCTTTCAGCCTCTATTTTGCCCTCTGGATCTAAAACATCAGGGCAATTTTCCTTGAGAATTTCTTGAAGGGTGATTTCTAGGTTCTTTCTTTGATCATGGCTTTCAGGTAGTCCAATAATTTTAAATTGTCTCTCCTGGATCTATTTTCCAGGTCAGTGGTTTTTCCCATGAGATATTCCACATTGCCTTCTATTCTTTCATTTGTTTGGATCTGCTTAACAGCATCTTGATTCTCATAAAGTCATTAGCTTCCATTTGCTCCAGTCTAACTCTGAAGGAATGAATCTCCTCAGTGAACTTTTGAGATTCTTTTCCATCTGGCAAATTCGACTTTTTAAGGCATTCTTCTCCTCATTGCCCTTTTGGGCCTCCTTTGCCATTTGAGTTAGTCTATTTTTTAAGGTGTTGTTTTCCTCAGTCAGGCTGTTGACCTCATTTCATACTTTTCCTGCATCCTTCTCATTTCTCTTTCCAATTTTTCCTCCACTTCTCTTATTTGATTTTAAAGTCCTTCTTAAGGTCCTCTATGGCCTGCAACCCGCTCATGGTTTCCCCTGGGGCTTTTGGAGCAGGACTTCTGACCTCACAGTCCTTTTCCTGCTCTATGCCCCCCAAATAGGAGTCTAGGGTTGCATTTTTCTGTTTCCTTTGCCTTGGCATGTCGCCACTTAATTACTTGACTTTTGGGCTTTTTGCCACACTATGGCTTTAAGGCCAGATAGAGGAATTTTCGTCCCTAACATGTGGGGGGCAACTTCTGTTTCTGGCAAGCTGTAAACCCACCCACGACTTCCACCCTAGATCACAATCCAGATCCAGGGAGGTTAAAGCAAGAGCAATTACCCCCCAAGACTGATCGCTGGATCTCCCTACAAATTTGCAGGCTGGGAGCGGGCGCTGCCTCTGAAAACTACAAAATGGCGTTTGTCCTCAGCGGCTTCTAGCTCCTGGGGAGGGAGCCGACGCATTCCCTAATACCAGTCCCAAAGTCCATAGGACACTAACCTCTTACTTTGTCCCAGGCAAGTCTATGTTGATAATTCTGGATTCGCCACAGCTCCTGGTGTTCTGGGGTTCCTCCAGCTGGCTGCTGGCCCTGCTGCCCTGGGGCTAAAACCTCGGCTCATGCGGACCTGGGCTCGGCTCCTGTGCTCTGTGTGCTGCATGCTGCCAGGTCCCAGACCACTGCGCTGGTCCTTCCTGCAGGGCTGCTGGGCTGTCGTCAGCGGGAGGTTAGCTTCTCTGTGTCGTTCTGTGGGTGCTGGGGCTCCAGAAGTTGTTCAGAGTCCTCTTTTACATCGTTTGGGGGGAATGTGGGGGCAGAGTGGCTTGGATGAGCTGTTTCTACTCCGCCATCTTGGCTCCGCCCCACCCTCTGATCTTTTAATGTAGAAGCTGCTAGGTCCTGTGTAATCTGGACTGTAGTTTCACGGTATTTAAATTCTTTCTTTTTGGCTGCTTGTATGTTCTCCTTGACCTTGTAATTCTGGAATTTGGTTACTATATTTATTGGAGTTTTCAATTTGGGATCTCCTTCAGGAGGAGTCTGGTGAATTCTTTTGATAAATTTTACCCTATGATTTTAGGACTTCAGGACAGTTTGATTTGAGAATATTTTGGAGAGATAACACAAATAACATGGCACTAGATAGGATTAGGGTAGCAGACAATGAAAAAGATTTATAGATACTCTAGCATGACAATCAATAGTTTGGGGAAGAAATGCAGAATAAATATTTATAAGAAAACACAATAGTAGATTATGGCACACATACTCAATTTATTTTCCATCAATAGGGGAGGTGACAATAAAATTGAAACAGAAATTATTCAATAAAAATGTGAGAGGATGTAAATAAAATTATATAATAATTAATTAGAAATTTACAGTGTTTGGAATAAGGGAATACTTATTTTTTCACTAAATTTTAGTAAGGCATTTGCATTCAAAATTATTTTAAAAGGCTTTTTAAATGCTTTCATATCCTGGGCATATCCATAAAGTCCATTTTTTAACATCTTATTCATGTACAGGTATTCTGAAATCTACTGACAGTTTGCCTCCTTGCTGTACTTCAGACTAGAAACTATATACATGACTCCATATATTTTTTCTGTCTTTCCTCCATGCCTACAGTTGTTTACCTCCTTGTTTCTCTCTCCAGGCTTCTTATACTTTCCTCAAATTTCAAATAAAATTCTAAATACTGAAAGTGGGCCCAGTTAAATGCTTGTGCCTGACCTCTGAGATTATCTTCAAGTTATCCTGTAGATGTTTCATAAATACTTGTTCACTTGACTTTTTATAATGTATTTAAGTAATTCAACTGGCATATTAGATTTAAAGACGTCATCAATCAATTTAGTGTTCTCACTATGAACTAAAATGAGTACAAGAATCGCCAGTAATGAAAGGTTGTAATGAACAACTCCCCAAAACATTTTTTTTCTAGTAATATCTCTTTGCTTATGTATTCTGGGCACAGTGGCACTGAATGATTTAAAGTACAACATTTCTACATGATTTAAATCATGATGGATTAAAAATTCAATTAGAAATGAAAATTTCAATCAATCAATTGGCTAATTTGTCAGCAAGATATTAGCAATCAGTTTCAATGCTGAATTAGATTGCTTTGTTATTGTATGGGTGTAGTCCAAATGTGAACATTTTTAATAGTTATTGGAGGTAGAAAAAAATAAGTTGTTTCTTTCTTTGTGCAAAGGGATTGTTTTGATTAGGAAGGAAAAAAAATGGAAAGTTTATCAGAAACATACACCTAGGTCAAAGGATTTTGGTTTGAGTCATCATTTGCCACTTACTACAATTTCTGTATGAGATTGGGACGTTATTTAAGCCTCTCTGGGACTATGTTTTTCATCAACATGAATGAGAAGGTTAAATTAAAAGGGCCCTAAATGTTTATTTCATCACTAAATGATGATGTCAAGGATGATAGCTAGTATTTGTATATCATTTCAAAGTTTTAAGTGTTTTATAAATATTATATCCTTATAACCTCATAACAACCTTCAAAAGAAGTTACTATTATTACCCCTATTTTACAAATTATAAAACTGAGGTAGACAGAGATGACTTACCTAGGGTCACAAAATTAGTAAATATCTGAGGAAATATGTGAACTGCATCTTCCATACTATAAGTCCTATACTCTATCATGTGACAGCATCCAATTATTAGCATCATTCCAAAAATTGTCATAATGAAAGTAAGAATATTTGAAGTCATTTTAAGTTCTTTTTTTAATTTGTGTAATCAAAAACCCATTTTCAAACTGGCAAGAAAATTTGGGAGAGGCAGCATTAAACAATGCCATGGTATTCTTTCATGGGCTCCCTAGCCTTTTGAGGAATATCACATTTAACCTCAAAAATATTTAGTAACATATTTTCCATACTTTAAACAACTGAGCTAATTAGCACAAACAAAAGTCATTCATATTCTATTGGTGAACATATTTTGAAGCTCAACTCATATTTGATTAAAGCTCTATTAATCATTATTAGAGACTTCTTCAAGTAAATGAAGTAACAATTAGCTCATTTAGCATGTAATTGTGTCTTAATTGAGCAACAAGAGGTTCATAGAATTCTTAAATGGTTTTGAGTATAAAATCATGTCTATGTCATCAGTAAAGTTTTATGTGCATTTTGCCTATTAAAATTTAGTTCTTACCAACTTAGATTATTATTATTAGCTCATTTTGTTTTTATTTGTTCTTCCATCATTTATTTATTATCACACATTCTGAAAAAACAAATTATACAAATAGTATATATCATTAAGTAATGTTTAGTTAATTTAGGTCTATATTTGTCTGTTATGAAAACAAGGCACTCAGAAACTATCAGACCTCTTGCATGGAGTTTTACTATAGCCAATGTTAGCAATATAGTCATATCTAGAGGTGGGACCATGAATCTTTTGCCAGAGTATAATCAGATTTGATTTTTTGTACCATTGATTAGGAAAAATGGACTTAATCACCATTCATTGTTGTGATGCTCTTTGTGATAACTTGGAACACTTCTTCCTCTTAAAAAGTAGTGACCACCAGAAGAATTTAAACCTAAAAATAATTTCTCCTAGATTGATAATTTTGGGGAGGCAGATAAATAAAATTTCTCTTCAGTACTTGCTCACTGAGAATATTATAATTGGTTGTCCTTGTGTCTTCACTCTCCGGATCTCCTCCAGGATATAATCCAAGTCTTTCTTGGAGAAGGGTGATTGAGGTCACAGAAATATCTATTCATGCTTCCCTAAGAGACACATTTAGGAAAACACATGTGGACAATGTCAATACAGACAACACAAACACATGCCCACCCACACACTTAAGTAACTTATTTTACATGAGCAGCAGAAAGAACAAAACAAAACAAAAACATCAGTATAGTTCCTACATTTCTAAGTTCCTTGCAACACTCCTATCTTCAGTTATTAACTTCTCAGCACACTGCTTGTTTGCTTTTTGTTTTTATTTATTTCTGTAAGAATACAATGAATCTGAATCCAGGGACTCCTAAATAAAGTTTTATATAGACGTTTTCTTCCACCTTTTTCTTTCTATCATGACTTTTCTTAAATGTGACTCATTAGTAATTAGAATTTTTCTGCCAATGACCTAATACAAATTGCAACTACTTTAAGAAGTGTTGTGTAAAAAAAGTCTCTTGAAATCCAAACTTTTATCCACTCACTTTGAATACTAGAATCTTGCACTTACACTATGCCAGTTTTTTTAAATTATTGCAAAAATTAAATTATTTAATTAGTAAATTATATAAAAAAGTAAATCATTTAATTTTTGCATTATCTCATGGTGAATTGATGAATCCATTTAAAATTTTATGCCCTGCATGACATGTTTATTTCCTGTAGGTCCTTAGTATACATCTGACAGAAAGACCAGTTGTTTAGAAAACAAGTTCAGAGAAAACTTCAAAAAACACTGTTTAGAAATGATAGAATGACCTTTTCAAAAGAAATCCAAAATACAAAAATTCAATCACAAAATTCTACTCTAAGTAGCTCTCAAGGTTAGGAAGTTTGCTCATACACGAGCCAAAATCAACCTCTCTACAATTGCTACCCATTTCTTCTAGCTATAACAAGTGATTGTATATTCTTCCATTTAAAGTTCTTGTGAAAACGTTATTACTGGAGATATATTTTCTTGAACATGAGTAGGGAACATGTGGCCTCAATTCCACATGTGACCTTCTGGGTTCTCAAGTGTGGCCCTTTGACTTAATTCAAACTTCACAGAACAAATCACCTTAGTAAAAGGATTTGTTCTGTAAAACCTGGACTCAGTCAAAAGACTGCACCCAAGGACCTAGAAGGCCATCAGTGGTCTTAAATCTTAAGCCTGGTCTAGAACATAGGGGATATTAAACCCCTGATTAGATATAAACCCTGATAAGACCCTGTATGGGGTTATATGTTCAGGAAGGAAAAAGGGGAGGGAATGGGAGAAGTGAGAGAAAGAGTGAGATGGAAGGACACAGGAAATAAAATAGGAAGGAAGAAAATAGAGAAAGCACTAGGTAGAGTAAATAGTGGTAGGCAGAAAGCAGTATAAAAAAAAGAAATTAGGTTGAAAGGAAGGAACAAATTAAAAGAATAAGCAAGCAGAGCAAGATATGTTACTCAAATATTATTGCATTATTTATGAGCTATTTTCATTCTTGAAAACTTTTAAAAGTGATCAGTCTGAATTTTGAAGATATATAGATGTTGGTTTATTTTGGAATTTTTAGTATAATTTCATTGATAAAACCTTTAAGATATTTTCAAAAGAAAGATAATAATCAAACATTTTTTTCAAAATGGATCAATAGATTTATACTTAATATACTGAAGGATTGGTTTCCATCCTGTTACATTTTTTGGGACAATAAATGCTGTTTTATGCCACAAACACAGAACTCCCATTAACTACAATTCAAGTCAAACTGACAGTTTTCACTAGCAATTTTGTTATGAAAGCAGAAAGTTCTCATGAAAAATGATTAAAGAAAAAGTGTATCAATTAATGTCAGTGGCAATTGTATACCTGCAACCTAGGACATGATTTGACTTTTCCCCAGCTGGATACACAAGGAGTTATTAGTTTCTTATTATTTTTAATCTGCTTAATAACAATGTAGCTCACATACATAACCAAAGAGCAAAAGGCAAGCAGGTCATTATGGCTACCCTCATTTACTGAGGACAGCCATCAGTTCATCCCTACCATTTTTCTTTCTTCTTTCCATGAATAATTCTTAGCTTAGTTCTCGGACTGAATAGAAAACACCTAAAGATATGAAAACATCAGTAATAAAAAGATATAAGTTATGACTATTGAGCTGTCTAATTTCCCACCCTCCAACAAATTATTCTATGGAGCTTAGTTTATTTAGGAAGATAAAGTTTGTT
This sequence comes from Gymnobelideus leadbeateri, assembly GCA_011680675.1. Classification (NCBI taxonomy): domain Eukaryota; kingdom Metazoa; phylum Chordata; class Mammalia; order Diprotodontia; family Petauridae; genus Gymnobelideus; species Gymnobelideus leadbeateri. Next base: position 287,585 of record WOXC01009523.1, on the reverse strand, counting down.
TGAGCCCCATTTTCCAGACTCAATGGGGGAAAAAGTACTGAATATTAAAACAAGGGAACTGATTACACACCAGTTTTGTAGTTTTATTTTTACATGTTTAGCCTCTAGTTCTGGATAAAATCTGGTCCCAGATAGAATCTTGCCCCTGATGGACCTTTAAACACATATTATATTCTGAGAGATTCTGAAATATATAAAATATATTGGGAAAAGGACGTATGAATTTTGGGTCATTACTGCTAACCTATTGTTGTTATGTATGAATATTATGCAATCTGTGCAAATTGAGTGTTCTCATTATCAAGGAAGGTAGAGGTCGTCCAGGCAATTTATCAGCATGTCTACAAAAAAAATAATTGAAAGAATTCTAAATACAGAAAATGTCTGTTGCTGTACTGAGTATTGAAATGCACTTTATTATTCCACACTTGGCAGGTGTGTGATCTATTTCATGGATATATAATGATTGTTACACTATGCCTCATGTGTACTTCCTCATTACTTCAGCAGGCAAATTTATAAATTGTTTTCTATTTCTATGACCTGTACATAGATAATGGAATTAACCAATGGATCCTATGGAATTGTATGTGCCCTTAAAATCTCTATTTATGTGCTCCTAGTTTGTTATATTTCAGAGAACTTTTAAATCACAGATTTAGAACAGAAGGAGAAAGAGTTAAATCCAACTTGTGTAAGGTCCTAATTTTGCAGAAAAAGGAAAGCAGTATCTAGATATGTTATGTTACTCATCCAATGTCACTCACTTGCACTTAAGTAGTTGATCTGGAATTTGAGTGCATGTTTTTTAAATGGAGAGGCAATGCTTTTTTCAGTACCCCTCTCTAAGGAACTGCCCTGTTACCTCTTTGCTTTGTGCCAGGTGTCCCATAGTAGCAGAATGGAGTTAGCAAGTAAAGATCAGAACCATGAGTTTGATTAGAACAGACATAGATCAAAGTTGTGGATAGCAGGAGCTAATGGTCTCCAGGGATAAGTTTGTTACAGGAAAGTGTACATTATCAGCATAAATTCAGCAAGAGTCCAAAAGATCAGAGCAGGTCTGAAGGAGCTGGCAAATTAAGAGTTATTTGAGCAGATTGGGTGGATTAGGTTCTGAGAGAGAACCAAAGGCCAAGGGAAACTGTCTGAACATAAGATTTCTAGTAGGGATGCCTGGGTGGAGCTCATTATCTCTGAAACTGTACAAAAAGCAAAACAACCAAGAGAAGCAAAATCTCTCTCTCTCTCTCTCTCTCTACACACACACACACACACACACACACACACACACACACACACACACACACACATACACATACACAGAAACTGCATATGACTATATGACCCTTGGGTAAGGGCTTTCCATTCTTATTTTATTATATCCACTGAATGTTATCCCCCTGAAGAGTGGCAAATGTTTCTTTGCAAGAGGAAGCAGATCTCTGCATGTGTTCATGTAACAGAGCCAGATGGTGGGCTAGTTTTTTTTTAAGGGAGTACTTGTGATTTCTAATTTGTCTTCCAAGAAAATTGTCTTCTCCAAGGTTAAGGGATGGCTTAGACATTGGGGAAAAGAGAATCCATTATGTTCACAGCAATGGAATAAAGAAATAAGGCAAATGAGTTGGCATGATTTGGTAAAGGGAAAGATCTGAAGATAACAACAACGGCAACAACCCTAGAAACCAAAACGGTTTACCCACACATAGTATGAGAATGTAACAAGGGCTCATGGGTATTTTTCCTTTAATCACTACCCTACTGTACAAAATTCAATGGCTTGCTTTAGCTACTTTGGATAAATTATGTACTATTGTTTAAATTCTAAATCTCTTTACAACCCGACTCTAACTTATCTTTCCAGTCTCATGGACTCCCCCTTCCACACTCTAAAATCCAGAGAGCCTTCATTATTTTGTTTACATGCTATCTAGTATGTCACCAAACTCTTTCCAGTTCTTTACAATGGCTGTCTCCATTGTGCCTGAAAAATCTTCCTTCCTCTTCATGTTCAGTCATTCAGTTATGTTTGACTTTTCATGACTCTGTGGACCACACTGTCCATGGACACTCCTTGGCAAAGATACTGGAGTGGCATGCCATTTCCTTCTCCAGTGAATTATGACAAATAGAGGTCAAGTGATTGTCCAGGGTCATATAGCTAGTGTCTCAGGCCGATTTAGAACTCAGGTCTTTCTGACTACAGGTGCAGTTCTCTATGCACTGAGACTTCTAGCTTCCTCTCTTCCTCCTTATTTTCTGCCTTACAGAATCTCTCCTGTCAATGCATGACTCAAACATCAACTTCCACAAGTAGTCTTTTCTGATTACCACAACTGATATTTTCCCTCTTTCTTAAAGTACATTGTATTTAAACTCTTTGTATTTATTTGTGTTTATTTTCTTTATATTTATTTGCAACATACTTATTTATGTACTCATGCTACACTTTTTCTCCTGGATTAGAATGTAGCTACTTGTGAACAAGAATTATTTCATTTTTTAACATTTATGTCACTACTACCAAGCACAATATCTAGTATATAGTGGATGTACTATGCATATTGACTATTTAATTAGCTTCAAAATCAACAAGTCTAACAGAGAAAATTAAAGTAGCATGCTATTTGAAATTATATATTAGATGAAAATAAAGGAAATATTTTTTTTTACTTAATATTACTTGAACATGAAAATGAAAAGACAGACATTAAGAAGGCAAAGTTATTTTATGAATTCTCCTTGACTTTCATAAAAGATAGTATTCAATATAAGAAAATAAGAAACTCCCAAACCTATGGGAAATTAGTGAGCAGCTTCTAGAGTAAAGAACAGATATATAACTTCTATTGCTGAAGAGCTGGATGGAAGACAATAGTAAATTAGTGATTAAAATTTGTCTCGACCTTTGCTGGTGCAATGTGATTTAAATTTAGGTCTCATTATTGAAGTGAGATACAGAAATATTTGGTAATTGAGGGTTTCAGCAATAGGTCTTCTTATTAAAAAAAAAAGTTAAATGAGCATTGGATGTATTTAGCTTGGAGAAGGGAAGGATGAGAGGCAACTTACAAGTTACACAGATGGAATATTTGGATTTAGATTAAACATCTCCTAAATTTCCTGTTGGCAGGGTTAATGAGGTACTGAAATTCATTGCCAACAGATGTTGTAGTTTGTGCTTCATTTTTTATTTTTTGTTAGAAAGAGCAGACAGCCATCTTTGTGGGATAATTTTAGTCTCTCTCAAGGTCCTGCTTAGTTTCATAATTCTGTAAATTAGGTAAGCATGTGTTTTTCTTCTGAAGACACCTTTACATAATGATTTTTTCCAAGTTATGTCCTTCTCACCATTGAATTGCAGTCCAAATAAGGCTTTTAACATATCTTTCAAGTTGAAAATAATAAACAAATTATGTACTCAGTACTATTTGTAAGTGGGATATTAAATGAACATTAATCAAGGTTTTTCTCCCTTGAGCTTCAAATAGATTTGAAAATATTCTGAAATGAACGAGTATTGATACCTTAAACCAAGTTGCCTACATAAATGTGGGAACTTATTTATTAAAAACTAAGCTATTGGTTTCTTTTTTTTAAAGTCAAATATTTTGGGGCAGCTAGGTGGCACAGTAAATAAAGTATCAGCCCTGAGGTCTGAAGGACCTGAGTTCAAATGCAGCCTCAGATATTTGACATACTTACTAGCTGTGTGACCTCGGGCAAGTCACTTAAAACCAATTGCCTTGACTTCACCCCTCTAAAAAGAAAAAGGGTCCAATATTTTGTAAAAGTATTAAGGAGCTCTTTTTTTCCAAATGCTTTATTAACTTTTGGTTTACATCATTCATTTCTGCCAGATTTTGACTTAAAATATTTTCCCCATTTTCCCCCTACCCACCACCCAAGAATAGCAGTCCCACAGGATGTCACCTCATCCAATCTGATCTCTCCCATATCTTCTCCCATACCACCTTTGACTTTTCCATTAGAGCAAGGTGAATCGCTGTGCCCCAATGCCTGTACATTTTATCACTTAATCATATGCAAAATAGTATTAATAATACTATATATATATGTGTGTGTGTGTGTGTGTGTGTGTGTGTGTGTGTGTGTGTGTGTGTTTGGAATATTTACTTTTAAAACATCAAATTCCTTATTACTTATCTTCCCAGAGGGAATGGGTGGCAAGGGAGGAAGGGAATGGATCTGAAATTCGAAGCTTTAAAATTAAATGTTTCAAATATATATATATATATATATATATATATATATATATATATATATATATATATATATATATATACTATTATCAATACTCTTTTGCATATAATTGGGATATAAGATGCGCAGGCATTGGGGCACAGAGATTCACCTTGCTCTAATGGAAAAGTAGAAAGGGTTATGGGAGAAGATATGGGAGAAAGCAGATTGGAGGAAGGGATATCTTGTGGGGCTGCTATTCTGGGATGGTGGGTAGGGGAAAAATGGGGAAAAAATTGTAGCTCAAAATCTGGCAGAAATGAATGATGTAAACCAGAAGTTAATAAAGCATTTGTTTAATAAGAAAACATCAAATTCCAGATTCATTCCCTTCCTCCCTTGTCACCCACTCTTGCTGGGAAGATAAGCAATTCAGTATATGTTGTACATGTATAGCTATGCAAAAGATTACCATAGTTGATATAGTATAAAAGACTAGCTAGATTTCCCCCACCCACCTATCCCACCCACCACTTGGTCCATTCCCTATTTTCAACCTGTACCTTTTCAAAAGTGGGTGCTTCCAAGCTCCCTTCCCCCCAGCAAGCCCTCCCTTACATCATCCCCCCTCTAATCTACCTCCTCCCTAATCTCCTGTAGGGTGAGATATCCCATTAAGTATGTATGTCATTCTCTCCCTGAGTCAAATTTAATGAGAATATGGTTTTAATTTTTTGCTTTCCTGTTCTTCCCCTCCCTTGGTAACATGTCCGCTTACCTCTTCTATATGAGATAGTTTATCACTTTCTTTGTCTCCTTATCTCCTCTGGTTATATTCCTCTCTCACCTCTTACTTTCACCTTTTAAGTACCATCTCTTCCTATTAAATTCAACCTGTACACTCTATCTATGTACACCTGTAAACATATATACAGACATTCACATATATATTCATATACCCATATGCCCTTCTTCAACTATTTTCATACAGAGAAAGGTTTCATCAGTTGCACTTATTGTTTTTCAATGTAAGAATGTAAATAGTTCAACTTTGATAAGTTCCTTTTGATTTCTTTTCCCTGTTTACCTTCTCAAGCATCTCATGATTCTTGTATCTGAATGTCAAATTTTCTATTCAACTCTGATTTTTTCCTGAAGAATCCTTAAAAGTTCTCTATTCCAATAAATAACCATATTTTCCCCCTGAAACAAGACACTCAGTTTTGCTGCATAGGTGATTCTTGCTTTTAATCCCAGCTCCTTTTCTCTCTGGAATATAATATTCCACACCCTTCAATCCCTTAGCATAGAAGCTACCAGGTCTTGTGGTATTTTGATTATGTTTCCACAATATTGAAATTGTTTCTTCCTGGCTGTTTGTAGTATTTTCTAATTTTTCTTCCCAATTTTTCCTCCACTTCTCTTATTTGGTTTTTGAAATCCTTCTTAAGGTCCTCTATGGCCTGTAACCTGCTCGTATTTTCTTTTGGGGGTTTTAGTGTAGGATTTCTGACCTCACAGTCTTCCTCCTATTCCATGCTTCAATCCTTTTTGCCCCCAAAGTAGGAGTCTAATGTTGAATTTTTCTGTTTATTTTGTTTCTTTGCCTAGGCATGTTGCCACTTAATTACTTGACTTTTGGGCTTGTTGCCACAGTAGGACTCTACCACCAGACAGGGGATCTTCCATCCCAAACGTTGGGGTTTTCTCAACTGCCACAGGTATTAGTTCGGTGCCCTCCCTGAAGCCCCCACACACTCTGGCAAGCTGGTCACACCCCCTAAGACCTCCACTTCAGACCACAATCCAGATCCAAGAAGGTTAAAGCAAATGTGATTACTGCCAAAACTGATTGCCGGATCCCTCTATAGTGTGTAGGCCAGGAGTTGAAGCTGCAACTGAAGCTGAAAAATGGTGGCTGTCCCGCAGATTCTTAGAGGCTTCACCCCCCAAAGGGAGAAGCTGACTGTGCTCCAAATACTGTTCCCAAACTCCATAGTACAGTAAACTCTCAGTATGTCCTAGGCATCTAAGTGTTGGTAATTCTGGAAATGCCATAACTGCCAGTGTTCTGGGGTCCCTCCAGCAGGCTGCTGATCCAGATGCCCTGTGTCTAAAACCTCAGACTCACGAGGTCTTTGGTTCAGCTCCCAGAGTGCTGACCTCGTGGTTCCCTGCCTGGCTACCAGGCTGTCCTCAGTGGGAGGTTAGGTTCTCTGTGTTGTTTATTGGGTTCTGGAGCTCTAGAATTTGTTCAGAGTCCCCTTTTACATAATTTTGAAGTGCTGTGGGATGGAGCACCATGGAAGTGCTGTACTACTCCTCTTTTTTTTTAGAGTGGTATATTGCACAACATACACATCATTGTGATAAAACACTGCTCTTGAATATGATTCACTTCTAGAAGACATAGCCTTAATAATTTATTGACATTTTAAGAAATAGGATTAATGTTTTATAATTTGGACAGGAATATTCAGTATTTTCAGATATTTTAGGAACCATGAATTAAACTATTAAGAATCCATTTGAATTAATGTAGAATGCACTTTACTCACAAGTAATAATAAAATATATTCATTTCAAAAAATCAAGGTTTACACATTACTATCTTTCCGACAACCATATAAGAAACTTAGGCAAGTATTGTTAATTTTACACAGGAGTGAACTAAGGTACACAGAAGTAAAATTACTTGACCAAGGTCATACAAATGTATAATCTTGCTACTATAAAGCTCATATGCTTTGTTTACATCTGAAATGTTCCTTTGTATAAAATTAATTAATGAATACGTCAGTGATGAATTAAGTTGTAATCTGCAATGTTAGGAAGTATAAATAGGGCCATTTCTAACTTTTAGCACAGTGTAATTTGTTTGGGATCAAGAATGATAGTGTATGTAGTTGATGCTATTGGGGATATTGTTGGAGAATTTAATGATGTGCTAAGCTTGTCATTTGAATTTCTTACGATCAGGACTAGTAGGTATAGCACCAATGTATCATTCACAACACCTATGGCAGCTATGAATATACTGGCATAATTCTGAATTACAAAATATAACTGACTCTCCACTTGGAAGAGAGAACCAAGACATTTATTCAAACACAAGAAAGTCAAATCCAAATACCAGAAAGCCAAATCTATCATAGGAATAAAGAAATCTATAAACAGTAACAATGCAGGCAGCATCCTTAAGCCTTCCCCTGCTTGGCCTTCCCACAAACAAACACTTGCAGCTCACTGTCAGCTCTCTCTCTCTCTCTCTCTCTCTCTCTCTCTCTCTCTCTCTCTCTCTCTCTCTCTGTCTGTCTCTCTCTCAGATCTAACTGCTCTGAGCAACTTCCTCTGGTCTCTCCTGCACCCTTCCTCTTCCACCTGTTCAGCAACCTCCTCCTACCACAAACTCCTGTGACTCAGTCTTCCATGTGACTCAAGCAGATCACAGGAATTTATCAATGGATGGAAAAGATCTTCACATTAAGCACAAATATAGTAATAATACAGTAGGTAAATCACATCTTCCTGAAATAAGCAACTATCATCTCTACTTTATTCCATTGTATTTTCAATTCAATTTGCTCTTCTAAATTTGAGAAATGGACATTTGGACTATGGTGAAACTTCTATTACAAATTTATAATCTAAAGTCATTTCTATAAAACTGCTTAAATACTGCAACACAACTTTGAACAAAGCACTTTTAACAAAAGCATAAACCAAAACAAAATTTAGGATACTCACAATACTGACAGTGGGTGCTAGTGGCTTAAGTCTCCCATTTCCTTTAGATGCAGCATGTCCTGTGAGGAAAAACTATTGGGGTCAGACCAAGCATCTTCCATGTGCTGTCTATGCTAGCACAAGGCAATTTCCACCTTCTGCTGCCAACCCAGTTTTATAACTGAGATATAGAGAACCTCCAGTTCAAAGAAAAAGGACCTTTCCATTAACTTCAGGGCTTCCATCTCATTTTGTGCTTGTACTATGTACTATGATGGTAGAGGAGTACTAGCATACACTCGTTGATGGCTCTTCTCATATCTGGTCAACTTGTTCACATTCTAGTGACTCTGAACACCTATAGACCATCAAGCAAATCACATTACACAAACCCTTAATACATGATTCCTTGTTCCCATCCCCCTCTACTCTCTAAGCCCAAAATTTTACCCTAACTCCATTGGGTCCTTTTACTGTGTGCTCTGCAATGCCAATTCCATAGGTTAAAAACAAAAACAAAACAAAAACAAACAACAACAACAAAAACCTTCATATAATGTCTTTTTTTTCCCCTCTCTAATCTTTTCTCTGTTATACTGCCTCTTATTGAAACCTCGTTTCCCTTGTTGACACACTTGTCCTGACAACCCTTCCTGGTACCACTGTCCCACTCCCTAAATCAGCTCTTTCAAAACATTTTTTTCCACCATTAAAATTCCCATAGCTACCTCTCCCTTCATTCCCGCAGTTCTCCTAAGCTCATTGGTTTGGGCAGGAAGTTTGGAAATCACCTTGTCATCCATTGCCAGTTCCAGTTTCTCCTGTTTCCTCTATCATTCAGTAAATTATTTTTTTTTATTTTTAATTTAATTTTTTTTTTAGTTTTCAACATTCATTTCCACAAGTTTTAAAGTTACACATTATTTTCCCCATCTTTCCCCTAGCCCCCATCCCAAGATAGCAAGCATACTAAATACCCGTTCCCCAATCTGATCTCTTTTATTTCTTTTTTTTTTTTCTATTTTTTTTTTTTTTAAAGCAATTGGGGTTAAGTAACTTGCTCAAGGTTACACGGCTAGTCATTTGATTTATGCGTGGGTGCTCATTTTCTGAGGCCGGATCTGATCTCGGGTCATCCAAACTCCGAGGCCGGCACTCTTACTCACTGCGCCACCTAGCCGCCCCTTTAGGGCAATTGGGGTTAAGTAACTTGACCAAGGTTACACGGCTAGGTTTTTGTTTGTGCGGATTAAGTGTCGGAGGCCGGCTCCAAACTCAGGTCCTTCTGATTCCAGGGCCGGCGCTCTATTCACTGCGCCACCTAGCCGCCCTGATCTTTTATTTCTTCCACCATTTCCCCTTCCCTGCCCCTGCTTACTTCCTTGTAGGGCAAGAAGGATTTCTATAGCCCATTGCCTGTATATCTTATTTCTCAGGTGCATGTAAAAAGCAGTTTTTAATATTTGTTTTTAAAGCTTTGTGTTACAGATACTTTCCCTTCTTCCTTTTTCACCCACCACCAATGGCAAGACAAACAATTCAGTACAGGTTGTACAAGTGTAGTTATACAAAACATTTCCATAGTAGTTATATTATATGTCCCTCTATTTCCCTCCATCTTATCCCATCCAACACTTATTCTTTTTTGTCATTTGACCCTGTCCCTTTCCAAAAGTGTTTGCTTCTAACTACCCTCTCCACCAATATGCCCTCCCTCCTATCATCCCTCTATATGCTTCCCCCCTACAACTGAATGTGTAAGATATTCTGCCCTTAAGCCAAATCCAATGAGTGTGAGGTTGACTCATTCCCTTTCACCTTTCTGCTAATCCCCTCCATTGTAACAGCTTTCTCTTGCCTCTTTTATATGTGATAATTTACCCTATACTGTCTCTCCCTCTTTCCATCTCCAAATATATTCCTCTATCACTTCTTAATTTTATTTTTTTATATCATCTCTTCATATTCAACTCATCCTGTGCCCTTTGTCTATGTATATATGTACACACACACACACACACACACACATATATATATATATATATATATACACATATATACCCTTCAATACATATATATATGTGAATGTATAATATATATAACCTATATTACCTTCAACTATCCTCATACTGAGAAAAGTCTCATGACTTACAATTATTGTTTTTTCCAAATAGGAATATAAATAGTTCAACTTTATTAAGTTCCTTATGATTTCTTTTTCTTGTTTACCTTTGCATGCTTCTCTTGCTTCTTGTATTTGAAAGACAAATTTTCAGGTTCAGTTCTGGCCTTTTCATCTAGAATGCTTAAAATTCCTCTATTTCACTGAATGTCCATATTTTCCCCTAAATATATATACTCGGTTTTGGAGGGTAGGTTATACTTGGTTTTAATCCTAGCTCTTGTTTTTGTTTTTTTGCTTTTTTTTTGGAGGGCAATTGGGGTTAAGTAACTTGCCCAAGGTTACATGGATAGATTTTTTTTTTAAACAAATGCTTTATTAACTTCGGTTTTACATCACTCATTTCCGCCAGATTTTGAGTTACAATCATTTTCCCCCCGTTATTTCCCTACCCAACCTCCCAGAATAGCAGTCCCACAAGATATCACTTCCTCCAGTCTGCTCTCTCCCATACCTTCTCCCATACCCCCTTCGACTTTTCCATTAGAGGAAGGTGAATCTTTGTGTCCCAATGCCTGCACATCTTATCTCCCAATTATAAGCAAAAGAGTATTAATAATAGTATTTATATATATTTGAAACATTTAAACTTAAGACCTCAAATTTCAGATCCATTTCCTTCCTGCCTTGTCACCCATTCCCTCTGGGAAGATAAGTAATTCAGTATATGTTGTACATGTCTAGCTATGCAAAACGTTATCATAGTAGATATATTGTACAAGGCTGCTTATAATTCCCTCCCACTAATCCCACCCCCACCTGGTGCATTCCCTACATGATCCTGTCCCTCTTCTATAGTGGGTGCTTCCAACCTCCCCTCCCCCCAAGGATCCTCTCATCCCCCTTCCCCCATTCTGCTGCAGGTTGAGATATCCCATTTAGTATGCATGTCATTCTCTCCCTGAACCAAATTCAATGAGAATGAGGATTTGCCTTTTTTTTCCCTTCCTATTCTCCCCCTCCCTTACAACCACTTCCCCTTGCTTCTTCTACATGAGATAGTTTACCCTACCCTGTCTTTCCCCATCTCCTCTTGCCACTTTCCTTTCTCACCTCATAATTTCATCCCTTGAGTAGTCTCCCTTCCCAACAAATTCAACCTATGCCCTCTATCCATATACACACACATTCACATATGTATTCATATGACCACACACCCTTATTCCATTATTTTCATAGTGAGAAAGATATCATCAGTCACAGTTATTGCTTTTCCATATAGGAATGTAAATAGTTCAACTTTGATAAGTTCCTTTTGATTTCTTTTCCCTGATTACCTTCTCAGGCATCTCTTCCTTCTTGTGTCTGGATGTCAAATTTTCTATTCAATTCTGGTTTTTTCCTCAAGAATGCTTGAAAGTCCTCTATTCCACTGAATGACCATATTTTCCCCTGAAACAAAATACTCAGTTTTGCTGGGTAGGTGACCCTTGGGTTCATTCCCAGTTCTTTTGCCCTCTGGAATATCATATTCCATGCCCTTCAATCCCTCAGTGTAGAAGCTGCCAGGTCCTGGGCTATTCTGATTGTGTTTCCACAACATTGAAATTGTTTCTTCCTGGCTGCTTGTAGTATTTTCTCCTTGATCTGTGGATTCTGGAACCTGGCTATAATATTCCTGGGAGTTTTCTTTTTGGGATCTTTTTCAGGAGGTGATCAGTGGATTCTTTCAACCTCTATTTTGCCCTCTGGATCTAAAACATCAGGGCAATTTTCCTTGAGAATTTCTTGAAGGGTGATTTCTAGGTTCTTTCTTTGATCATGGCTTTCAGGTAGTCCAATAATTTTTAAATTGTCTCTCCTGGATCTATTCTCCAGGTCAGTGGTTTTTCCCATGAGATAATTCACATTGCCTTCTAATCTTTCGTTTGTTTGGATCTGCTTAACAGCATCTTGATTTCTCATAAAGTAACTAGCTTCCATTTGCTCCAGTCTAACTCTGAAGGAATGTATCTCCTCAGTAAACTTTTGAGATTCTTTTTCCATCTGGCAAATTCGACTTTTTAAGGCATTCTTCTCCTCTTTGCCCTTTTGGGCCTCCTTTGCCATTTGAGTCAGTCTATTTTTTAAGGTGTTGTTTTCCTCAGTCAGGCTGTTGACTCTCATTTCATACTTTTCCTGCATTCTTCTCATTTCTCTTTCCAATTTTTCCTCCACTTCTCTTATTTGATTTTTAAAGTCCTTCTTAAGGTCCTCTATGGCCTGCAACCCGCTCATGTTTTCCCCTGGGGCTTTTGGAGCAGGACTTCTGACCTCACAGTCCTTTTCCTGCTCTATGCCCCCAAAATAGGAGTCTAGGGTTGCATTTTTCTGTTTCCTTTGCCTTGGCATGTTGCTACTTGATTACCTGACTTTTGGGCTTGTTGCCACACTATGGCTTTAAGGCCAGATAGAAGAATTTTCGTCCCGAACGTGTGGGGGGCAACTTCTGTTTCTGGCAAGCTGTAAACCCACCCAAGACTTCCACCCTAGATCACAATCCAGATCCAGGGAGGTTAAAGCAAGAGCAATTATCCCCCCCAAGACTGATCGCTGCATCTCCCTACAATTAATTCCAGGCCAGGAGCTGGAGCCACCTCTGAAAACTACAAAATGGTGTGTCTCCTCAGCAGCTTCTAGCCCCCAGGGGAGGGAGCTGATGCATTCCCCAAAATACAGGTCCCAAAGTCCATAGGACACTAACCTCTTACTTTGTCCTAGGCATGTCTATGTTGATAATTCTGGAGTCGCCACGGCTGCTGGTGTTCTGGGATTCCTCCAGCCGGCCTCTGGCCCTGCCTCCCTGGGGCTAAAACCTTGGCTCATGCGGACCTGGTCTCTGCTTGGCTCCGCTTCCTTTGCTCTGTGTGTTGCGTGTTGCCGGCTCCCAGACCACTGCGCTGGTCCTTCCTGCAGGGCTGCTGGGCTGTCCTCAGCAGGAGGTTAGCTTCTCTGTGTCGTTCTGTGGGTGCTGGGGTTCCAGAAGTTGTTCAGAGTCCCCTTTTACATAGTTTGGGGGGAATCTGGGGGCAGAGTGGCTTGGATGAGCTGTTTCTACTCTGCCATCTTGGCTCTGCCCCTTCACACACGGATAGATATTTGTTTGTGTGGATTAAGTGTCTGAGGCCGGCTCCGAACTCAGGCCCTTCTGACGCCAGGGCCAGCGCTCTATTCACCTATTCTACGCCACCTAGCCACCCCTAGTCCTAGCTCTTTTGACCTCCAGAATATCAAATTCCAAGCTCTTTGATCTATTGATGTAGAAGCTGCTTGATCTTGTGTTATCCTGATTGTGTTTCCACAATACTGAAATTATTTTTTTTCCTGACTTCTTGTATTATTTTCTCCTTGACCTGGGAACTCTGGAATTTGGCTGTAATATTCCGAGGAGTTTGCTTTTTGTTTTTAGAGGTGATTGGAAATTCTTTCAATTTCTTTTTTTCCCTCTGGTTCTAGAATATCAGGGCATTTTCCCTTGAGAATTACTTGAAAGATGATGTCTAGGCTCTTTTTTGATCATGGCTTTTAGGTAATCCAATAATTTTAATTTATATCTCCTGGTTCTATTTCCTAGTTGAGTGAGTTTTTCCAATGACATATTTAACCTTGCCTTCTAAATTTTAATTTGGTTGGATCCATTTTGTAGTATCTTGATTTCTCATAAAGTCATTAGCTTCCATTTGCTCCAATCTAATTTTAAGGGAATTATTCTCTTCAGTGAGTTTTTGAAATTCTGTTCCCATCTGGCCAATTTGACTTTTTAAGGCATTCTCCTCGTTGTCTTTTTGGGCTTCATTTGCCATTTGAGTTATATGATTTTTAAGGTGTTATTTTCTTCATTCAGGTTGTTGACTCATTATTCATGATTTTCTTGCATCATTCTCATTTCTCTTCACAACTTTTTCTCTACTTCTCTTACAAGATTTTCTAAATCCTTCTTTGTCTCTTCCATGGCTTGTGATCAGTTCCTATTTTTCTTGGAGGCTTTTGATGCAGGAATTTTGATATTGTTGTCTTCTTCTGGTTCTGTTTTGATCCTCTTTGTCTCCAAAAAATATACTATAGTCTTATTGTGCTTCCACTCTTTGCTCTTCTTGCCAGCCAATTACTTGACTTTTGAGCTTTTTGCCATGGTAGAACCCTGCTTCCAGAGTGGAGAGTGCTGTGTCACAAATTACTGGGGTTTTATAAAGCTGTTGTCAGAGTTTTTTTGTCAGAGCTATGCGAAAGGCATCCTCTCTACAGCCACCACAATTTCTGCCATTCTAGTGGTCCTCACCCCAAGACTTCTATCCAAGACTGTAATCCAGATCCAATCAGGGCAAAACAAGAGCAATTCTGCTGTCAACACTTGCTCGGACCCCCTATGATCTGTAGGTCTGGAGCTCAGTAAGCAGCCCTGTAGCAGTAGCTACAGCCACCACCACCTCCACAAACACAGGGGCAAGTGCAGGACCATGCTTTTCTCTCACACAGTTCAAACACAGTTCCCCCAATGACCTTTCTTCTTCCCCTTTGGGGTTTAAGGGTTGAGAACTCTAGAAACTGCCACAGCTGCTGAATCAGTCCTTTGAAGTCAGCTCTGGCAGGTCTGTTACCTGGGTCTGGCTCAGGATGGCTCACGTGGCACTGTCCTCCTCTCCCAGCCCAGTGTTTTTCACCTTTCATGTCGGCCTGTCTAACTACCTTTAGTGGGATATTTGTTTCTCTCTGTCAGTTTGTGGCTTATGTAGCTTTAAAATTTGTTTATAGCTTTTTTTACAGGTATTTGAGGTGGTTGGATTGAGAGCTCAGGCAAGTTCATGCTTTTACTCTGCCATCTTGGCTTCACTCCCATTCAGTAACTTATTTTTCTTTAAGGTTCATGATATTAATTTTACCACCCAGTAAAAATCCCAGGCACTACTTTCTTTAAAGCCCCAGACTACTCCCTTTCTTTCCTAACTAAATATCTGTCTCAAAATTTTTCACCCCTCATTATTTCCCACTCTCAGATTAGGGGACATCAACATAAATACTGATTTTCTCTCAAGTACTGTATCCACTTAGTTCCTCAACTTGTTCATGTCCCATGAATTGGACTTCCATACTATCTCAGCATCACACTTGATCTTCCAATGACCCACAGATATACCAGCTCTATGGTTAAGAACTCTGATACCATTCTATGTGTTCATGGTTGACTTCTTTAAATTTTTATGAATTCATGGAAAACTGCAGTCTGAAGAACTAAAGTTGAGAATTATGCAAAAAAGAATAGAATCACCCACTGTAGGCAAGAAAATTATTGCAATACATTATAAACAAGGAATCACCAAAAGTAGAAGTGGTGTACAGACCTTTGTCAAAGAATATAATTGAAAAAATAAAACAATTTAACGCATACATATTCAGGATGGGAATCAAACGAATGGAGAGCTTCAGACCATGATAGGTCTGTGGTAAACAGATGGGAGTGCATGGACAACTACTGTACAGGCTATACTATCGAGACTAGGTTGTTTTTTTTAACATCACTGCAATATTAAAACCTCATTAATGAGATTACAGATCCACATAAAGGTGGGCTAAATATAAGAAATTTAGCACCATATGTTTTAAAATTCAATTTAATAGATGCTGAACTTTTCTTTCTATAAAAGCTGCCCTATAAATGTCGGATTGTAAGGAGAATTGAAATGTATAAAAATAATTCTGAAATGAATTTTAGAGCAAAAAAAAATTACAAACAAAAATGAGAGCCTGATACATTTATCCAGACTGAAAAAAGGGAAAAGCTAGTGTGAAAGTTGACTGAGATGTTTAAAGAGATGGAAATAAACAAGTACTCAAAAAACAAACAACCAGCTTAAGCCAATTGCAAATTGTCCAGATGAAGCTTTGGGCTTTTAATGTCAACCATTATAGATACATAGTAGCATATTTTAACATGGGAGAATAAATGCTGGTAGTGCAATGAATCAAGATGAAAAGAGAAAGTAAGACCAAATGATCCACCCTATAATATCAAAAGCAACACATTTGATGAGATTTCTTTTAAATCTTTGTGTTTGACATTTCTCACAGAAATAGGCATATTTTCCCCAGTGTTTTGTGACATTCTTGTTTAATCTATGTGTAAATGATATTTTACTTCTTAAGCAGGAAGAAAAAAATACACATGTGTGTGTATATATATATATATACATGCATGCATACATATTTAAGTATTTATATATCTTTATAATACACATATATTCATATATGTACATACATACATGCAGTATGTGTACAAACACAAACATTTTTTTTTTCTTTCCAGGATGGGAAAAGATGAAGCATGTTAATTCTGCCATTTCAAGTTTATAAAATTATATCAGACTATAACAACAAGGAATTCCAGGTCAGAGAGAAGTAGAAGTCTAATGAATACATTTACAAAAAAGTTCAATTAATATTATAAGTGATATCCTCTCTTATTGAATTTCAATTTCCAAGACTGCCTTAAATCATTTCCCTAGTGAAAATGACATACCACATATACAAAATTATTTGTTATCTTAATAGTGAATATATTGGTTGGTTGAATCACCAAAAAGAAATGGAGTGTCCTTTCTTTCATCATACTGTTGTCTTTTTTCTCACCAGGATATCCTTCCCTACCCACTGTATTTGAGGAAATTGGCCTATTAAATTTGTTTTTTTTTTCCAGATAAATCAACAGAACTGCATACATTTTATTCATCAGGTTGATAAGTGTATAACCTATTGTTATTATCTCTTACTAACCATTTCTATCAATTACTTAATATTCTGTTCTATTTTCTTCTTAGGTATTTGCCTGTATGTTATCTACCGCATATTATTTTTTTCTTTTTATTTACTTTTATTTTACAACATTCAGTCCCACAGTCACTTGAGTTTCAAATTTTCTCCCCCTCCCTCTCCTCCACCTCCCCATCATGGTGGCAAGCACTCAAATATAGGATCTACAAATATCTTCACATTAATCATTAGTTGGGTTGTAAAGAAGGATTATAACTGATGGAATGATCAGTGGGAAAGAGGAAACACTAAAAAACAAGAAAAAAAAAAAGAGAACAAGTAGTTTGTGTCACTTTGCATTCAGACTCCACATCTCTTTATCTGGATGTGGGTATCTTTTTCAATCATGATTCTTTTGGAGTTGTCTTATAACCTCACAATACTGAGAGAGACCCAGCCTATTGAAGTTAGTTGTCAAACATACATTTTGTCTCTGTGCAGAGATTTCTCCTGGTTCTGCTTTGCTCAATCACCATCAGTTTATATAAGTGTCGTCAGGTTATTGTGAAGCCTATCTGCACCACATTTCTTAGAGCACAGTAGTATTCCATTACATTCATATACAACTTGTTCAGCCATGCCCCTGTTGATTGGCATCCCCTTGATTTCCAATTTTTGCCACCACAAAAAGAGCTGCTACAAATATTTTATTCTATATAGGTCCTCGTCCCACTACTCTGATATTTTGGGGATATAACCCTAGAAGTGTTATTGCTGGGACAAAAGGTACACACTCATTTATAGTCCTTTGGGCATAGTTCCAGATTGCTCTCCAGAATCCTCTTCACTTCACAATTCCACCAACAATGCATTAGTGTTCCAATTTTTTCCTATCCTTTCCAACATTTATCATTTTCCTGTTTTGGCATCTTAGCCAATGTGGCTGGTGAGATGTGGTACCTAAGAGTTGTTTTGATTTGCATTTCTCTAATCACTAGTGATTTATAACATTTTTTATACTTATAGACATCTTTAATTTCATCTTCTGAGAACTGCTCTTCATATCCTTTGAACATTTATCAATTGGTGAGTGGCTTGTATTCTTATAGATTTAACTCAGTTTTTCAGATATTTTAGAAATGAGGCCTATAACAGAGACATTGGTTGTAAAAACATTTCCCCATTTTACACTTCCCTCTTAATCTTGGTGACATTGGCTTTATTTGTACAGCAACTTTTCAATTTAATGTAATCAAAATTATCCATTTTGCATTTTATAATGCTCTCTAAGGCTTGTTTCATCATGAAGTCTTTCCCTCTCCATAGATCTGAAAGTATCAGCCTTTATACCAAAATCATGCACCCATTTCATTTTTATTTTGGTGTATAGTGTTATATATTGGTCTGTGCGTAATTTCTGCCAAACTATGTTCCAGTTTTCCCAGCAATTTTTGTCATATAGTGAGTTCTTATACTGGGGTCTTAAACTGGGGTCTTTGGTTTTATCAAACAGTAGATTACAATAGTAATTGGCTTCTGGATCTCCTGTACCCAGTCTATTCCATTGTTCCACTACTCTATTCCTCAGCCAGTACCAAGTAGTTTTGATGACTGCTGCTTTATAATACAGATTAAAATCTGGTACGGCCACCTTCCCCAGCATTTCTTTTCATTAATTGCCTTGATATTTTGGAATTCTTGTTCTTCCAAATGAATTTTGCTACTATTTTTCCTAGCTCTACAAAGTAATTTTATGGTAAATGTATTGGTATAACACTAAATATGTAATTTAATTTAGGTAAAAGTGTCAGTTTTATTATAGTAGCTCGACCCAGCCATGAGCAATTGATGGTGTTCCAATTAGTTAGATCTGACTTTGCGTGAAAAGGGTTTTGTAATTATGTTCATATAAGTTCAGGTTTTGTTTTGACAGGTAGATTCCCAAGTATTTTATGATGTTTACAGTAACTTTAAATGGAATTTCTCTCTCTCTCTCTCTTGCTGTTGGATTTAGTTAGAGATATATAGGAATGGCAAGGACTTATGTGACCTTATTTTATATCCTGCAACTTTGGCAAATTTGTTTATTATCTCAAGTAGTTTTTTACTTGATTCTCTAGGATTTTCTAAGTATATCATCATATCATCTATAAGAGCAATAGCTTAGGCCCTTCTTTGCCTAATTTGATTCCTTCAATTTCTTTTTCTTGTCTTATCACTACTGCTAATAGTTCTATTACCAAACAATACCAGGGGTGATAGTGGACATTCTTCTTTCACCCCTGATCTCATTGGAAATGCTTCTAGCTTATCTCCATTACATATAATACTTGCTGATGGTTTTAGGTAGATGCTACTTATTATTTTAAGGAAGACTTCATTTATTCCTTTACATTCTAGTGTTTTTCATAGGAATGGGTGTTGTGTTTTGTTAAAAGCCTTTCCTGCATCTATTGAGATAATCATATAGTTTCTGCTGTTTTGCTGTTGATGTGGTAAATTGTACTGATAGCTTTCCTGATATTGAACTACCCTCGCATTCCTGGAATAAATCCTACCTGTACAGAGTGTATTATTCTCATGATGAGTTGCTGTAGTTTTTTTGCTAATATTTAATTTATAATTTTTTCATCTATATTTATAATGAAAATTGGTCTGTAATTTTCTTTCTCTTTTTGATCTCTTCCTTATTTAGGTATTAGTACCATATTTGTGTCATAAAAAGAATTTGGTAGGACTCCTTCTTCTCTAGGTTTCCCAAATAGTTTGCAAAGTATTGGAGTCTACTGTTTTTTAAATATTTGAGAGAATTCACCAATAAAGCCATCTGGAACTGGAGATATTTTCTTTGGGAGTTCATTGATGGCTTGTTCAGTTTCTTTTTTGAGATGGGATTATTTAAGTAATATACTTCCTCTTCATTAGTCTGGGAAGCTTATATTTTCATAAATATTCATACATTTCGCTAAGATTGTCAAATTAATATGCATACAGTTGGGCAAAATAATTCCTGATTATTGTTTTAATTTTCTCTTCATTGGAGGTAGATTCAACCTTTGTGCTTTTGATACTTATATATTTTTTCTTTTTTATCATATTAACTAAAGGTCTATTGATTTTATTGTTTTTTTCATAATACCAGTTATTAGTTTTATTTATTAATTCAATAGTTTTCTTAAATTCAATACTTTTCATCTCTCCTTTGGTTTTCATTATTTCTAATTTAGTATTTAATTGGGAATTTTCAATTTGTTCTTTTTCTAGCTTTTTCAATTGCATGCCCAATTTATTGACCTAGATTTTCTCTATTTTATTTATGTATGAATTTGGGATCTAAAATTTCACCTAATATCTGCTTTAGTTTTATCCCACAAGTTTTGGTATGTTGTCTCACTATTGTCATTCTCTTGAGTGAACTTACTGATTGTTTCTATAATTTTCGGTTTAACCCACTCATTCTTTAGAATTAAGTTATTTAGTTTCCAATTAGTTTATAGTCTATCCTTCTATGACCCTTTATTACATATAATGTACCACTTGGTGCATAAATATTTAGTAGTGATATTGCTTCATTTTTGATGGTGCCTTTTAGCAATATGTAGTTTGCTCCCTTATCTCTTTTAATTAGATCTATTTTTGCTTTTGCCTTGTGTGAAATAAGAATTGTTACTCCTCCTTTTTTTTTTACTTTAGCTGAGGCATGATATATATTTACTATAGCCTTTTACCTTTACCCTGTGTGTATACCCCTGTTTCAGATATCCTTCTTGTAAACAGCATATTGTAGGATTATGATTTTTAATTCGTTCTGCTATCTGCCTCCCTTTTATGGGAGAGTTCATCCCATTCACATTCATAATTATGATTACTATCTTTCTCTTTCCCTCCATCCTATTTCCTTCCCTATTTATACTTTTATTTTTCTCCCCTTTTCGTTAAGAGTTTTCTTTATTACCACTGCCTCCTTCAGTATTCCCTTCTTATCAGCCCCCATCCCTTTTCCTAGCTTTCCCCTTACTTCTTCCCTCCATTCTAACTACTGTCCCCTTTCGTAGCCCTTCTCCCCTCCTCCTGCCTGTAGGGCATGATAATTTTTGTTAAGCAATTGGGGTTAAGTAACTTGCTCAAGGTTATACGGCTAGTCATTATTTATGTGTGGGTGCTCATTTTCTGAGGCCAGATTTGATCTCGGGTCATCCCAACTCCAAGGCCGGCACTCTTCCTCATTGCGCCACCTAGCCGCCCCTTTTAGGGCAATTGGGGTTAAGTAACTTGCCCAAGGTCACATGGCTAGGTTTTTTTTTTTTTTTTTTGTGTGTGTGGGTTAAGTGTCTGAGGCTGGATCCGAACTCAGGTCCTTCTGACTCCAGGGCCGGGGCTCTACTCACTGCGCCACCTAGCCACCCCGGGCATGATAAATTTTTAAACTTAATGTAGTAGGTTATTTCTTCCTCGAACCAAGATTGACAAGAACAGATATCATGCAATGCTTCTCTCCCTCCACTCTTTTCCTCTATTATGATAAGTTTTATGTCTCTTCTCAATAGAGTCTATACTTAACTCATTGTGTTATTCCCTCCTTGCACCAGAACCAATGAGGGAAAAGCTTATATAATGTTCATCTCCCTCCCTTCTTTCCCCCTACTATAATGTTTTTATGCCTCTTTGTGTGCCATAATTTACCTTTTTCTGCTTCATTCTTTCCTCTTCTTCCATTGCTGTCCCTTTGCAGCCCTTAATAAAGATTTTTTATCATAATTTTGCATAATTTATACCCACAGCCTCTGTTTATCTATATCCCTTTTAGATTTTGCCATAGATATGTAATTTTCAATATTAACAGGTATCAACTTCCCATATAGGTATGTAAATAATTTGCTTTTTTTTATATAACAGTGTGTGTGTGTCTGCATGTCTGTGTGTGTTTTCCTCATTTATCTTTCTATGACCCTCCTGAGTCTTGTAATTGGAGGTGAATTTTCCATTGAGATCTGGCTTTTTCATCAGGAAGGTGTGGAAATCTGTTATATCATTGAATGACCATCTCCTTGCCTGGATGAATATGCTCAGTTTTGGTGGATAGGTGATCCTTAATTGTCACCTGAGTTCTTTTACCTTGCATAAAATTATATTCCAGTTCTCCGATCATTCATTGTAGGCGCTGCCATATCCTATGTGATCCTCATTGTGGTTCCCTTATATTTGAATTCTTTCTTTCTTGCTGCTTGTAATATTTACCTTGATAGTTCTGGATTTTGGCCATGACATTTCACATACTTTTCAATTTTGAACCTCTTTCATGAGGTATCTGGTGGATTCTCTATTTTACCCTCTAGTTCTCATGTGTCAGGGCAGTTTTCCTTGATGAATTCTTGGAGATATTGCCCAGGCTCACTTTTTTCATCATGATTTTCTAGTAGGCCTATGATTCCCAGATTGTATTTCCTGGATATGTTTTTCATGTCAGTTATTTTTCCACTGAGATATTTTACCTCTTTTTCTCTAATTTTTCATTCTTGATATTTTGTTTGACTGATGTTTGCTTCCTCATAGAGTTATTCGCTTCAGTTTGGTTGATTCTAATTTTTAGTGAACAATTTTCCTCAGTTAGTTTTTGAAGCTCCTTTTCCATTTATTTGGATTTTATTTTTAGTTCACACATTTTTCTTTTTAAGTCACCGTTTTCTTCATTGTAATGATTTTTCTAATTTTGCAATTTTGATTTTAAAAGAATTATTCATTTTATTTTCTACCTCTCTAGTTTGGGTTTCAAAGTTTTCTTTGAGCTCATCTAAGAACAATTTATGTGCTTTAGACCAATACCTTGTTGAGACTTCAGCTGTGGGTGTGGAGTCATCACTGTCTCCTTCTGAATTTGGTTCCTCCCTCTCACAATAGTAGGACTTCAGAGTCTTTGTCTTTGCAGTCTGTTTTTTACCCATTTTGAGGCAGGGTCCTAGCCATGCCCTTCCTCTAAGGTTCCCAAGCCTTTAATGTTTAAAGTTTTGCTCTGGGGTAATACTGTATTTTCAGTGTGCAGAGGGGGTATTGGAGAAGGCAGGGTTCACTCTGCCATTGTGGTCCCTGGAAATTCAGATAAGGGCATTTTAAATTTCCAGGCTGTGGACTGGTAGTACCAGGAGTAGCTGCTGCCACTGCCAGGGACCCTACATTTGACTCTTAAGTCATCTCAGTCCAATCCCAGCCTTGCAGTGATAGGCCTGGCAATTGCCCTTGCAGTTGGTGGATCAAATTGTCACCATGTTGATCATCCAGGCCTCTGCACCACCCTGAATTGTCTTCCGGACCCCTGTGCTGCCCCATGTCATCTCTACCACTTAAATTTGAATTCAAAGGACCTTAGTTCAAAACTTCCCTGTTCTAGTTACTATGTGACTCTGGTTAAATCACTTTATAAATCTGGACCTTAAGTTGCATACTTATAAAATAAGGAGATTGAACTAGAGAGCTTCTAAGGTTTCTTTGTGCTCTAAATTCATAATATCTCTACAGCAGGTATTAATATAGCTGGTTTGAATTTGCCTTTTTCTTTAAATATTTTATAACTATATTTACCTTATTTTATGCATTTAAAGACATTATTCTGAGATGGAGTACAGTCCTGTTTCAAATTACTTACAAAATTTTAAAGTTCCTTAATTGCTTTAGGAACTCTGGATTATGTGAATTATGCCTAACTAATGACAAAAAACTATCTAAATGAGCTAACATCCAGAGTATCTAAGAGGAAAACACAAAATCAACAACCAACCAAACAAACAAAAATAAACCCCAATACTATGGATAGAATGTAAGCCTCAGGAAAATCTCAGTTGACATATTGTCTCAGGTACCTTTTAGTTATATGAGGTTAGTCACTTAACCTCTGACTATGCTTATCTGTAGAATAGGAGTCTGGGGAATGGTGGTATACTCAATAATAGCAGAAAATTGAGAAGAGAAGAATAGTTGGAAAGAAAGATTATTTTAATGCATCCTAAACAGATCATATATTTTACCCCCAAGCTCTCTTTTTCCAAACTTCCCTGTTATTATCTTAGGCGATACTATGCTCTCAGTTTCCGAGATTTCCAATCATGGTGACATTTTATACTCCTTATTCTCACTCATGTCACATGCCTAATCCTCTACTGTCTCTTTTTCTACCTTCACAACATTTCCCCCACATATCCTTTTCTCTCCATTCACACAGCAACAACCTCAATAAAGTTCCTTATCACTTCTCATAAGGTGTGTGTGTGTGTGTGTGTGTGTGTGTGTGTGTGTGTAGACCTCACCATTCATACCAACTCCCACAAGACTCAGCATATTAATTCCATATTTCTGTGGACATACAAATGCTTTAGCTCATTACAGCTCAGAATAATCAGTCACAAGCATTCCGTCAATCTTAGCACTTCTGGTAACAGAAATGATTGAAGTGTACCACCAGGCCTGGTACAATAACCATCTATCTAACTGATCTTCCTACTTCAGTTATTTCCCCACTCCAATTGATTCTCCAGGATCAAATATGAAGGCTGACGTGGTTTGATACTTAAAACTCTCCAAATCCTGATTCCATATATTTCCAGATTCCTTATGTTTTATTCCTAGCATAACTTCTAAAGTCTAGTTCCAGTAGCTTATTTTTCCCCTCCAATACAACATACAATACAACACTCTGTTTCTCACATTTTGCATTGGTTATCACCCAGGTTTGTAATATTGTCCCTCCTCAAAAGCACTTTTTAGAATCCTTGCTTTCCTTAAAGAGTTACCTCAAACATGACTATCAGCAGAAGGCCTTTTCCATTTGCTCCAGTTAGTACTGCTCTGCCCTCTGATATCACTTTCCATCTACTATGTATGTCTAATTTCTTTAAATGTAGAGAGTTTTCCCCTTAAAATTGAGGGTTCAAATACGAATTCTTCAAAGGTATGGTCTTTGAAAGAAAATGGCTCTATTTGCATACTTAGTTTTCAACATAATGCCTGGTAAACAGTACGCACACACAATACACACAGACACACATGCACACACACAAATGCACAATTGTTAACTCACTGTCTATGATAACAATGTCCACCTTGTAGGACATTGACGTGAAGATTAAAAAAAATATAAGAAAACTTAAAGTGCCATTTTAATACTTGTGGTTATCATTATTATTATCTATACCAAATTAAAAAAAACACAATTGTTCATCCTCCCAAATTACTTTTTTCTCTTAATAACAGTAACATCTTCTCAGACACTGAATATTAAAATTTCAATTGCCTTTGACTGCTTCCTTTTTTCCTGTCATGATTCTCAACATTCTATCAGTTGAAAAGTCTTATGGTTTCACGCTCTAAAACTTCTCTACCTTCTCTAACATATGTCTCTTCTTTTCTGTGCTTGCTGTCACTATTCTAGTTTATTCACCAGTGACTTCACTTCTTGTAAGCATTATTATACTGCCAGCTAACTGATGCCCCTGATTCCTCTAAAACAAACAAACAAAATCCCAGAGGCCTTTAATGAAAAAAGAGGTAGATTTTTAATCAAGATGGAGAACACAGTTTGAATTGTGCTTCTAATACTTATAGGTTTTTGAGTATAAATGTAAATAATTTATTTAATCCCATTTTCCTCACCTATATATTATTTATAAGAACATTAATAACTTCCTTATACATTTGTTGTGAAGATCAAATGATATAATGTGAAATGCTTTGTAAATATTAAAATACAATATAAATTTTCGCTGGTATTATTCCTTAACATCTAACAAAATTTTTGCCAACTTCATCGTCCAGAAATATAACTCTGATCACATCATTGTCTTCTTTACAGACCATTAGTGGCTCCCCATTATGTATGGAATATATATTATTATCTTAGCTTGGCCTCAAAAGATGAACTTCCCTCCTTAATCTGTTCACAGTTTAATCTTTTGGGACTATTCTCCTAGTACTTGCTGTTATAGACACTGCAAATTATTATCTTTTTTCACCCATCGATTCAGATTGGCATATTCCTCCTTCTGTCAACAATCTATTCCATTCATTTCACACACACACACACACACACACACACACACACACACACACACACATTTTAAAAAAATATTTATTGAGTCCTTCCTTTGTAACCGACCCTTTACTTATTTCTGGAACACAACTACAAAATTCAGTCAAGAAGCTTGCATTCTTTGAATGTTAAATGAAACCAAGCAAATTTAACATTCATTCAAAAAATGAATGTGTACATACTAAGTTTACATTTACATTATAGACACATTTATATTATATACATATAATGTGTACATATAAAGAAAACCAAATGTATATGGGAAAAAGTGTTTTTTTCTTAAATTTGAGTGCAGTGCACTAGTAACTGGGTGACTAAGAAAGTCTCTTGTAAGAGCTGGTAATGGACCTTTAAGTTAAAGGAAATGGACAATTCTAAAAGGCAGAAATGAGTAGCACATAGATTTCAGGCATAGGAGACAGGATTTTTAAAATGAGGAGATAAGAGATGAAATGCAATGTATGGGAAACATCAAAACAGATGCGTTTTCTTTAAATGGGTGAAGGGCAGGAAAGTACAGGAAGCCAGCAAAGAACACATGAAAGCAGGAAGAGAATGACTTTCAATGCAAAATAGAGCAATTTGCTTTTTATCCTAGAAGCAAAGATAAAGCAAACTAACTTTTCAAATTAAAAAGTAACATGGACAAACCTGTGTTTTAGGAACATCAATTTCACATTTCTGTGGATGCTATTCTGCAGAAGGGAGAGACTTAATTTAAATGTATTAAGAGAATATTGTAATATTCCATTCAAAAAGTGATGATGATTTTAACTGGAGTGGTGGTTGGGTAGAGTATGGGAAAAAAAAAGATGGACATCAACGATTTTGTGGAAATAGAAATGATAAGATTTGAGACTTGATTAGATATAGGGAATGAATTAGCAGAGTCAATCATGCCTCAGAGGTCATGATCTAAATATTTAGAAGGATGATGGTGTCTTCAATTAAAATAGGGAACTTAGCAAGGAAGGAATATTTAGACTTAAGTAGAATATAATGACACTTAATGAAGCAATTATTGATGCCCAAACTCATTGAAATCTTTCTCCTATAACCTCTATCACATTGCATACTTTATGTTATATGTTATTTTAATTGAAAATAGGTTAAATTCTCTATCCTTCTCTTGCCTACTCCTAAAATTTGGAGGAAATGTTTGATTATTGCCTATATTCCTATAATAGCTACAATTAATATAGTGACTTAAATTTGGCAAAGGGCTTAAATATATAATTTGATTTCATTTTCCCAAAAGTCCTTTGAGAGAAGAGCTAATTTTATTCCCATCTTACATATATAGAGAAAAAGAATCTGAGATAAAATAAATTGAGTTGCCCAGGGTCACAAAGCTAGAAATACTGAGGAAGTATTCAAATGAAGAACTCTCTTCCTCTGATTCTGTGACTGTGACTTGCATTTAATAGTTGTTCAAAAAATGCCTGATAATTTGAATTAAAAATCCTAGTTATAGAGGCGGAGTCAAGATGGAAGAGTATAAACAGGACTTCCACAGGGCTTTGCCTCCTATCTCCTCCAATTCATGTAAAAGGTGACTCTGAACAAAATTTGGAGCTACGGAACCCACAATATGACAGAGAGAGGCTAACATCAAACTGAGGACAGCCCAGAAGGCCAGGAGGAAGGGCCTAATGCAGCACTAGATGAGCTGACCACAGCTCCACGTGAGCCTGAGGTCTAGCCTCAATGTGGGACTGACCAGCTGCAGGCTGGAGGGACTTGAGATAACCAGCAGCGGTGGCAGTTTCCAGAATTAACAACACATAGATGTAAGGACAGAGTGAGAGGTCATAGCACTGTGGACTTCGGGATCTGGTAGTTTGGGAGTATAATTGGCCTTTATCCCCTGGAGGGAGAAACTACTGAGACTCCATGGCCCTGCAGCTGCTACCATGTGACAGCTTCAGCTCCTAGCCAGCAGATTGTAGGGGGACCAAGCAACCAGGCTGAGGGACAATTGTGCTTGCTTTTGCCTGCTTGGATCTGGATTGTGTCCTAGGGAGGAGGACCTGGGGTGTTTGACTAGCTTGCCAGAGAAAATTGAGGTTTCATAGAAGGCACCCAATTAAAACCTTTAGCAGCTAAGAAAACCCCAGTTATTGGGACAAAGCTTTCCTCTCTGGTAGAAGAGTCCTACTGTTGCAAAAAGCTCAAAATCAAGTAACTGAGTCACAAAATGAGCAGGCAAAAGAAGCAAACCAATCAGAGCAATCAAAATTTACACTCCTATTTCAGGAACAAAAAGTATCAAAGCATGGAAGAGGAGGAAGATAGTCAGAACTTCTGCAACAAAAGCATCTAAGAAAAATACAAGCTGGTTACAGGCCACAGAGGAGCAGAAAAAGGATTTTGAAAAAAAAAAAATGGGAAGTGGAGGAAAAATTGGAAAGAAAAATAAGAAAGATGCAAGAAAAATATGAAATGGGAGCTAAAAACCTGACTGAAGAAAATAAAACCTTAAAAAATAGAATAACTCAAATAGCAAGAGGTTCAAAAAAACAATGAGGAGAAGAATGCCTTAAAAACCCGATTTTTCTAGATGGAAAAACGAATCCCAAAAGCTCACAGAAGAGAATTATTTCTTCAGAATTAGATTGGAGCAAATGGAACCTAGTGACTTTATGGGAAAATAATATTCTATTAAACAGATACAAAAAATGAAATAATAGAAGGCAATGTGAAATATCTCATGGGAAATATCACTGACCTGGAAAATAGATCCAGGAGAGACAATTTAAAAATTACTGTTATACCTGAAAGCCATGATCAAAGAAAGAACCTAGAAATCATCCTTCAAGAAATTCTCAAGGAAAATTACCTTGATGTTTTAGATCCAGAGGGCAAAATAGAGGTTGAAAGAATCCACAGATCTCCTCCTGAAAAAGATCCCAAAAAGAAAACTCCTAGGAATATTATAGCCAGGTTACAGAATTCCCAGATCAAGGATAAAATACTACAAGCAGCCAGGAAGAAACAATTTCAATATTGTGGAAACACAATCAGAATCGGACAGGACCTGGCAGCTTCTACACTGAGGGAATAAAGGGCAGGGAATATGATGTTCCACAGGGCAAAAGACCTGGGATTAAAACCAAGAATCATCTATCCAGCAAAACTGAGTATCTTGTTTCAGGGAAAACTATCGTCATTCAGAGGAATAGAGGATTTTCAAGCATTCTTGAGGAAAAAAAGAGAGGTGAATAGAAAATTTCACATTCAGACACAAGAAGCAAGAGATGCTTGAGAAGGTAATCAGGGAAAAGAAATCAAAATGAACTTATCAAAGTTGAACTATTTACGTTCCTACATGGAAAAACAAAACTGTGACTGATGAAACCTTTCTCATTATGAAAATAATTGAAGGGTATATGGGCATATGAATACATATGTGAATGTGTATGTATACATTTATAGGTATACATGGATAGAGGGCACAGTTTGAATTTGCTGGGAAGGGATGATACTTAAGGGGTGAAGTTAAGAGGTGAGAGAGGAAAGTGGCAAGAGGAGATGGGGAGAGACAGGGTAGGGTAAACTATCTCATGTAGAAGATGAAAGGGGAAGCGTTGTAGGGGAGGAGAAGAATAGGAAGGCAAAAAGGCAAAACCATATTCTCATTGAATTTTGCTCAGGGAGAGAATCAGATACATACTAAATGGGATATCTCACCCTGCTGGAGAGTAGGGGGAAGGGGTATGAGAAGAGGGATGATGGAGGGGAGGGCATTCTGGGGGGTGGGGATGTTGGAAGTACCCACTATAGAAGAGGGACAGGATCAAAGTAGGGAATGGACCAGGTGGGGGGTGGGATGGGTGGGAGGGAAATATAAGCAGTCTTTTAAAATATATCTACTATGGTAATGTTTTGCATAGCTATACATATACAACACATACTGAATCGCCTATCTTCCCAGAGTGAATGGGTGACAAGGGAGGAAGGCAATGGATCTGAAATTCAAAGTTTTAAAATTAAATGTTCCAAATATATATAAATACTATTATTAATACTATTTTGCTTGTAATTGGGAGATAAGATGTGCAGGCATTGGGGCAGAGAGATTTACCTTGCCCTAATGCTAAAGTAGAAGGGGTATGGGGGAAATTATGGGAGAGAGAAGATTGGATAAGAGTATATCTTGTGAGATTGCTATTCTGGGGTGGTGAGTAGGGGAAAATGGGGAAGAAATTTTAACTCAAAATCTGACAGAAATGAATGATGTAAACCAGAAGTTAATAAAGCATTTGAAAAAACAAATCTCAAGGAAAACTGCCCTGATGTTTTATAAGCAGAGAGCAAAATAGAGGTTAAAACAATCCAGCTATCACCTCTTGAAAAAGATCCCCAAAAGAAAACTCCTAGGAACAGTATTGCCAGCATCTGGAATTCCCAGATCAAGGAGGAAATATTACAAGCAGCCAGGAAAAAAACAATTTGAATATTGTGGAAACACAATCAAAATAACACAGGATCTAAGAGCTTCTGTCCTGAGGGATCAAAGGGATTGGAATATGATATTCTGGAGGTCAAAAACGCTGTGATTAAAACCAAGAATCACCTACCCAGCAAAACTGAGTATCATGCTTCAGGGGAAAATATGGTCATTCAGTGGAATAGAGGCCTTTCAAGTATTCTTTTTTTTTTAATTTATTTGTTATTTTTAGTTTACAAGATTCAATTCCGTAGTTCCTTGAGTTTCAAATTTCCCTTCCCTCCCTCCTCCCACACCCCACGATGGCATATCCAGTATAGGATCAGCAAGTACTATGACAATAGACATTAGACAAGTTGCAAAGGCTTATTGTACTAGATGGAATGAAAAAAATGGTAAAGAAGAAATAAAACCAAACAATGAAAAGAAAAAGATCAATTAGTTTTCTTCTATCACAATTCAAGCTTGGTTCTTTCTATTTATTTCTCTGGATGTAAGCATCTCTCTCCTTCATGAGTCTTTTGAGATAGATTTATTTCACTGCATTGTTGAGAAGAGTCAAGTCTGTCATAGTTGGTCATCACACATATGTTGTGTCTGTGATTGTATACAAATTTCTCCTGGCTCTACTCTTCTCACTCAGTATTAGTTTGTATAAGCCTCATGAGGAAAATATAAAAGCCATCTCCTCCTCATTTCTTATAACACAATAATATTTCATTACATGCATATACCGAAACTTGTTTAGCCATTCCCCAACTGACGGGCACCCCTTTAATTTCCTATTGTTTGCAAACATGAAAAGAGCTGCTATAAATATTTTTTGTATATATGGGTCTTCCTCCCTCTTCTATGATCTCTTTGGTATATAACTCTAGAAGTGGTATTGCTGGGTGAAAGGGTATGAAATTATTTGTAACCCTTTGGCCATCATTCTATATTGCTCTCCAGAATGGTTGAATAAATTCACAACTCCACCAGCAATGCATTAGTGTTCCAACTTGCCCATATCCTCTCCAGCATTTGTTATTTTCCTGTTTTGTAATCTTAGCCAATCTGACTGATGACATGTGGTACCTCAGAGTTGTTTTGATTTGCATTTCTCTAATCAATAATGATTTAGTCCATTTCTTCATATGCTTATAGATATCTTTAATTTCTTTCTCTGAAAACTACCTGTTCATATACTTTGACATTTTATCAATTGGGGAATGACTTGTATTCTTATAGATTTGACTCAATTCTCTGTATATTTTAGAAATGAGTCCTTTATCAGAGACATACGTTGTAAAAATTATTTCCCAGTTTCCCACTTCCCTCTTGATCTTGGTTACATTGGCTTTGTTTGTATAGAAGCTTGTCGATTTAATGTAATCAAAATTATCCGTTTTGCATTTTATAATGCTCTCTAATTCTTGTTTGGTCCTAAAGTCTTTCCCTCTCCACAAATCTGACAGGTAAACTATTCCTTGCTTCCCCAGATTGCATACAGTATCATCCTTAATACCTAGATCATGCACCCATTTAGACTTGATTTTGATAATTGGTGTTAGATAATGGTCTATGCACAGTTTCTACCACACTGTATTCCAGTTTTCCCGGCAATTTTTGTCAAATAGTGCATTCTTATACCCAAAACTGGGGTCTTTGGGTTTATCAAATTGTAGATTACTATACTCATTGATTTCTGGATCTAGTGCACCCAATCTATTCCATTGATCCACTACTCTATTCCTCAGGGAGTACCAAGCAGTTTTGATGACTGCTGCTATATAACACAGATTAAAACCTGGTAGAGCTAGTGCACCATCCCTAGCATTTCTTTTAATTAATACCATTGATAGCGTAGACCCTTTGTTCTTCCAAGTAAATTTTGTTACTATTTTGTCTAATTCTATAAAGTAGTTTTTGTTTTTTTTTGTTTTTTTTGTTTGGTAAATTGATTGATATGGCACTAAATATATAATTTAGTTTGAGCACAATTTTCATTCTTATTATGTTAGTTCAATGCCACCACGAGCAATTGATATTTTTTCCAATTAGTTAAATCTGACTTTATTTCTGTGAGAAGTGTTTTGTAGTTATGATCATATAGTTCCTGGGTTTGTTTTGGCAGGTATATTCCCAAATATTATATAATGTCTACAGTGACTGTAAATGGGATTTCTCTTTCTATCTCTTGCTGTTGAATTTCTTTAGAGATACACAAGAATGGTGATGATTCACGTGGGTTTATTTTATATCCTGCAACTTTGCCAAATTTACATATCTTCTGAAATAGTTTTTTACTTGATTCTCTAGGATTCTCTAAGTATATCACCATATCATCTGCAAAGAGTGATGGCTTGGTCTCTTCTTTTCCTAAATTGAATCCTTTGATTTCTTTTTCTTCTCTAATTGCTACTGCTAATGTTTTCCATACCAGATTGAATAAGAGGGGTGATAGTGGACACTCTTGTTTCACTCCTGATCTTATTGAAAATGCTTCTAGTTTAACCCCATTCCATATAATGCTTGCTGATGGTTTAAAATAGATGCTATCTGCTATTTTAAGGAAGGCTCCATTTATTCCTATACTTTCTAGTGTTTTTAATAGGAATGGATGTTTTACATTATCAAAATCCTTTTCTTTATCTATTCAGATAATCATGGGGTATTTGCCAGTTTTATTGTTGACATGATCGTTTATACTGAGGGTTTTCCTGATATTAAACCATCCTTGCATTCCTGAAATAAATCCTACCTGATATAAGTGAATAATTCTTGTGATAAGTTGTTGGAGTCTTTTACCTAATATTTTATTTAAAATTTTTGCATATAGATTCATGAGGGAAATTGGTGTATAATTTTATTTCTCTGTTTTATCTCTTCCTGATTTAGGAATCAGTAACATATTTGTGTCATAAAAAGAATTTGGTAGGACTCCTTCTTCACTAATTTTCCCAAATAGTTTGTAGAGTACTGAAATCAATTTTTCTTTAAATGTTTGATAGAATTCACTAGTAAACCCATTTGGCCTTGGGGATTTTTTCATAGGGAGTTCACTGATGGCTTGTTTGATTTCTTTTTCTGAGATGGGGTCATTTAGGTAACTGACTTCCTCTTCGGTTAATATGGGCAGCTTGTATTTTCATAAATATTCATCCATTTCACTAAGATTGTCATATTTATGTGCATGCAATTGGGAAAAATAATTCTTAATTATTTTTTTATTTCCTCTTCATGGGAGGTAAATTCACCCCTTTCATTTTTGATACTCATAATTTGGTTTTCTTCTTTCTTTTTTTTATCATATCAACTAAAGGTCTATCAATTTTATTGTTTTTTTTTTAATAAAACCACCTCTTAGTTTTATTTATTTATTCAAAAGTTTTCTTAATTTCAAATTTATTATTCTCTCCTTTGGCTTTCAATATTTCTAATTTATTACTAAATTGTGAGTTTTCATTTAGTTTTTCTTCTAGCTTTTTCAATTGCATGTCCAATTCATTGAAGTCCCTTTTCTCTAATTTATTCATGCATGTACACAGGGATATAAATCTTCCCCTAAGAACTGCCTTTAATACACCCCACAAATTTTGGTATGTTGTCTCATTATTATCATTCCCTTGAATGAAATTACTGATTATTTCTATAATTTCTTGTTTTACCCACTCATTCTTTAGGACTAAATTGTTTAATTTCCAAGTAGTTTTTAGTCTATCCTTCCATGGGCCTTTATAGCATATAATTTTTATTGCATCATGATCTGAGAATGATGCATTTAATATCTCTGCCTTTGTTCACTGAAATGTGAGGTTTTAATGCCCTAGTATATGGTATACTTTTGAGAATGTACCATGCACTGCTGAAAGTAAATTTCTTTTCATCCCCATTCAGTTTTCTCTGAGATCAATCATGTTTAATATCTTTAAAATTAAATTTGCCTCCTTAACTTCTTTCTTGTTCAGTTTGAGGTTTGATTTATAAAATTCAGAAATGGGGAGATTAAGGTCCCCCCCCATTATAGTTTTTCTATCTATTTCTATTTTTTCCTTAATCATGTAATTCTGGAATCTGGCTACTATATTTCTTGGAGTTTTCAATTTGAGACCTCTTTTAGGAGGAGTCTGGTGAATTCTATCGATAACTCTTTTATCTTCTGATTCCAGGACTTCAGGACAGTTTTCTTTGACAGTCTCTTGGAGGATATTGTCTAGGCTGCTTTTTCATCATGGCTTTCTGGTAGACCAGTAATTCTTAAGTTATCTCTCCTGGATCTCTTCTCTAGGTCAGTTGTTTTTCCAGTGAGATATTTTACATTTTATTCCAATTTTTCAATCATTTTGTTTTACTTGATTGACTCTTGGTTCATCATAGAGTTCTGATTTTCAATGTAATTGATTCTAATTTTTAGTGAATTATAGTCTCCTGTCAGTTTTTGAAGGTCATTTTTAGGGAGGTATTTTCTCCAATAACTTCACTGATTTTACTTTTTAAGGATTTGTTTTCTTCCCTGAAACTTTTTTTTCCAAGTTGGTCACTGCCTCCCTGATTTGGTCTTTAAAATATTTCTTAAGCTCCTCCAAGAATGCTATTTGTCTTGAGACCAGTACATATTTCCTTCTGTGGTCTCATGTGTAGGTAAAGAGTCCAAGTTGTCCTCTTTATTTGGTTGGTCTTGACCTACAAAATAAGCTCAGATCTATTTTTTGAAGTGCTTTGGCCACTTCAGATTTCTGCCTCAATACCCCTGGGCTACAGGTCAGGTAGCCTTTTGATGGTCAGGTTAGGTGGGGCTCATTGGGACCCCTCCCTCTCTTCTCTTCAGACTCCTGGCTGTCTCAGTTACACCCCTTCTTGAAGACTCTGAAGCCTGAGGTTATTTCCACTAACTTGGGATTTCAATCTGGGTGGGAGGCTTATCTTTAGGTTTTCTGCTTTACGAAGCAGGGATGGGGGGGGGATCAGAGCAACTAGAATTTGCTTTGTCATTCTAGCCCCTGTATTATACAGGCAGGAAATTTCTAAACTTCCAGGCTGGGGGCCTATAGCTGCAGGAGAAGCTGTTGTCTCCACTGGGGGCCTGAGCACTCTCCTACCTGGTTCCAGTGATCCCTCCTGTTCCCTAGTGAGATGACAGCACAATGACTGCAATTTGTTCTTGGTAAGTCTGCAGGCTGGGCCTTCTTCTCTCTCTGGTATAGTCTGCTTGTCTGCTCTTAAGTCTGAGCTGTGCAGACCCCACATGCTCTGTACTCGCCCTGTCTGGACATACTGGGCACTTTCCTGGGCTGGATTCTGCCACTATCTGTGTCCAAGTGGATTTTGTCACTCCAGAATCTGTTAAGATTCACTTTTTAAGGTTTAGTGATAGGATTCATGGAGGAGTTTAGAAAAGTTACTTCTTCCTTTCCACCGTCTTGGCTCCACACCCCCCTTCAAGCATTCTTGATGAAAAAACCAGAGTTGAATAGAAAATGTGACATTCACATACAAGCAAGAAAAGCATGGAAAAACATGAAACCGGGAAAAGAAATCATAAGGAGCTTAACAAAGTTGCAATATTTCCATTCCTACATGGAAAAAAATGATAATTGTAACTTACGGAACTTTTCCTTGTATGATAGAAATGTGTATGCAAACACATACACACACACACACACACACACACACACATATATATAACACAGACATATATATATATACACACACACATATACACACATATATGTCTATATAGGAGACAATATGGGCATATTAAGACATAAGTGAGTGTGTGTATATATGTGTACAGGTATACATAGATAGACAGCACAGGACCAATTTAATGGAAAGGGATGGTATTTAAAAGGGGAAATTAAGAGGTAAGAGAGGAATATAATGACAGGAGATGGGGAGAAAGAGAATGGGGTAAACTATCCCGTATAGTAGAGGCAAAGGAAAATGGTTACCATGGAGGTGAAGAACAGGCAGTTAAAAGTGAATGGGTCAACCTTATTCTCATTGAATTTGATTTAGGGAGGGAAAGACATACACACTTAATAGAGATTCTTAACCTACAGGAGAGTAGGGGGAAAGGAGAATAGAGAGGGATTGATGGAATTGAGGGCAGGCTGGGGGGAGGAAAGTTGGAAGCATCCACTTTTGAAAAGGGACAGGGTCAAAGTAGACAATAGAAGAAGTGGGAGGTGGGATAGGAGTGAGGAAAATATAGTTAGTCTTTTAAAATATGTCCACTATGGAAATGTTTTGCAGAGCTACAGATGTACAACCTATATTGAATTGCATATCTTCCCAGTAAAGGTGTATGACAAGGGAGGAAGGGAATGTATCTGGAATTCAAATTTTTAAAATCAAATGTTTAAATTAAAATAGAAGTCAGAAATTGTGAAAGGATTTTTACAACCTATGTCTCTGATAAAGGAATAATTTCTAATATATACAGAGAACTGAGTCAAACCTATAAGAATACAAGTCATTCCCCAATTGATAAAAGGTCAAAGGATATGAACAGGCAGTTTTCAGAGAAGGAAATTAAAGATATCTATAAGCATATGAAGAAATGCTCTAAATCACTATTGATTATAGAAATGTAAGTCAAAACAACTCTGAGGTACAACATCTCACTAGTCAGATTGGCTAAGATGACAAAACAGAAAAATGACAAATGCTGGAGAGGATGTGGGCAAATTGGAACACTAATGCGTTGCTGGTGGAGTTGTGAACTAATCCAACCAATTGGGAGAGCAATCTGGAATGATGGCCAAAGGGCTATAAATAAATTCATACCCTGTGACCCAGCAATACCACTTCTAGTTTTATAACCAAAAAAGATCATAGAAGAGGGAGGAAGACTCATATGTTCAAAAATATTTATAGTGGCTTTTTTGTGTTTGCAAAGAAGTGGAAATTAAGGGGGTGCCCATCAATTGGGGAATGTCTGAAAAATTTGTGGTGTATGCATTTAATGGAATCCTGTTGTGCTATTATAAATGAGGAGCAGATGGACTTCATATTTACCTGGAGAGGCTTATACAAACTGATGCTGATTAAGAAGAGTAGAACCAGGAGAAATTTGTACGAAATCACAGACACAACATATGTGTGATGACCAACTATGATAGACTGCACTCTTCTCAGCAATGTGATAGACTATCATTCTTCTTAGTGATATAAGTGAAAGAGAGATGTCTACATCCAGAGAAAGAACTGAGTTTGAATCCTGAATGAAGCAAACTACTTGATCTTTTTCTTTTTCTTGTTTGGTTTTATTTCCTCTTCACCATTTTTCATTCCATCTAGTACAATCCACCTTTGTAACCTGACTAATGTCTAATGTGAAAGTATTTGAAGATCCTATACTGGATTGCATGCTGTCATGGTGGTGGCAGTAGGGGAGGGAGGGAAAGAAAATTTGAAACTCAAGGAATTGTGGAATTGAATCTTGTAAACAAAAATAAACAAATTAATAAAGACAAAAAATAAAGTGTTGGATAAAGTGGCAAAGCAAAAAATAAAGAGGGATTTGAATAAATATGGGTTCATGCTTACCACTATTACATTTCCACAGTGATGGAATGAAAATATTTCATTGTATAATTACAAAAAATCCTGAACATATAGTGACCATAAAACCTGGAGTTTTGATTCTTTCAAGGACCACTCTTAAGGCTCTTCCATAATTGGATAGATTTGTTAAAAATATCCTTATTGCAAAAATAACATTATATATATACATCTATATGTATATGTGTATATATAATTATCAATATCATTTTATATGTAACTGTGAAATAAGATATACAGGCACTGGGGGCTCACTTTGAGAAGTGTTATGTGACTTGAGCAGAAGAGACTCTGGGAAGCCATTGAGAGCCCCCCTGGCTTTGAAACCCCAGATGTTGATGCTTCCCTCTCTGATCTAAGAACCTGTGTTGGCAGCCACCCTGGGGATGTTGGGGTGCTTGTTTCTACAGCATTGGGCCTTCATCTCACGTACTCATGGACTTGCTGAAAATCACCATTGTGAATGAAGACAGTGGGGCCAAAGAGCTTTGAAAGATTTATGGAGGACATGGACAAGAGTCTTACATGATGAAAAATGCCTGGGTGGTTTTCAGCCTTTGCCCTGGGAAAGAGTGCCCAAATCAAATAGATCAATTATCCACTGAAGTATCAAAGACTCCAGGCCCTGAAATCTATCAACTGCTCCACATAGCTGCCCGTTGTGATGGAATACTACTGAGGTATAAGAAATAATAATCAGAATGGGTTCAGAAAAACCTGGGAAGATTTACATTAATTGATACAAAATTAAGCAAGCAGAACCGGGAAAACATTGTACATACTAAATATCAATATCATAAGGATGAATGACCACCTATGAGAGACTTAACCACTCTGAACAGTCCAATGATCTAAGACAATTCCAAGGAAAAATGTTATCTGACTACAGAAAGAGATCTGATGAAGCCTCAGTGAATATATTTTTTAATTCTTTTTTTCTATGTGCATATTTTCTTCTGCAACATGACTAATTTTGAAATGTTTTCTATGAATTCACATGCATAAGCAATATCATATTTGCAAGTCTTCTCAAGGGATAGGGTAATGGCTGGAGGGAGATAAATAATTCAGAACTTAAATTATAAAAAAGAATGTCAATCATTTTTACATGTTTTGGGGAAATATTAACAATGTAAATGAAATTACATATGAAAACTTTAAAATATTTATGGATGCTACAAATATAAATGGAAAGGAGTGGGAAAAAAGAGATATACAGTCACTGGGGGATAGAGATGCACCTTGCCCTGTTGGAAAGCAGGAGGGAGCATGGGAGAAGATATGGGAAAGAGCAGATTGGCAGAGGGGATATCAAGTGGGATCACTATTTTGGGGTTGTGGGTAGAGGTAAAATAGGGAGAATATCTGCAACTCAAAATCTTGCAGAAATGAATGATGTAAACTAGAAGTTAATAAAGCATTTGATTAAAATAAATTCTAGATACAAATTCACATATGATTTAGAGGGTGTTTTTTTTTCCCTTGATTATCTTACAAATTATGCCATGAATTCATTGGTGTGTCAAAAGGATTAGAAATTTCTTTCTTTTCTATCTAATTTTTCAATTGTGTGTTTAATTTGGTTCATTCCATTTAACTCTATGAAAATAGTTATGAAAGTGCTCACAAATTTTTCATGTCAGCACCACTTCAGAGCAATATAGATGACTCTTAGGGACACAAAAATAAACTAATGAGTATTATTTACCTGCTTTAAATATTTTTCTTTCCTTCATCCAAAAACATCAGTATATGTAAAAAGAAAGGAGAATTTCTTTAAAGAAATCTATTAGCTAGTAGAGCCAATTTAAAGAAATTCCTTTAAAAACAATACTGAACTTTGCTGATAGATACAAAATCATCATCATCATCATCATCATCATCATCATCATCATCAACAGTATTTTCTTTTTATAGGGCAATTGGGGTTAAGTGGCTTGCCCAAGGTCACACAGCTAGTTTTAGTGTTGTGTCTGAGGCCATATTTGAAATCAGATCCTGCTGACTCCAGGGCCTGTACTGTATTCACTGTATCACCTAGGTGCCCTGATGCAAAATTATCGTTAAGGTAACTGAGCAGTAGGGTGATGTGGCAAATATTCAAGCTCATGGAGTGGAACCTGTACCACTGAGTAGGCAGAGATAGAGAGAGAGAAAGAGAGAGAGTTCATGCCTCTAGGTGTGGTTTGCAGGTCCTCATGGTCAGTGCCCTGATATGGTTACCAAGCCCTGGCCCCGTTCAGACTGCTACCAGAAGGAAGGAAGGATTTCTTAAATTCCTATTGTGTTCCAGGCACTGTGCCAAGAACCCAGCAGGTATTATGTCAGTTGGTTCCCACAACAACCCTGGAAGAGAGAAGAGGCAAAACTCAGCCCTAATCCTGTAGCTTGGAGGCATCTTGAAGGTCATTCCCAAATGGAAGAAAATGAGAAGTGACTTAGACAGTGTCAAACTCTTGAAGATTTCCCGGAAGGAGGAAGTAGAAGGTGGAGTTGAAGAAACAGGATAAGAGAGATAAGTGACTTCTTACAAACTGATTTGTATGAAACTAATCTTACTTGACCCCATGTCCAACACTCTTTTTTTCTGGAACTTCAGACCAGGCAAGGCTTCCTTCTCCTACTCCCTTTGCCCCACGTCAAGAGCCATACTCAAAACTGAGCACCCAGCCACAACCTAACTCTTATGATGAAGGCAGTGGTGAGGAGGAAGTGCAGGTTACCCCAGCTGACCTTGAAGCCCTGTTCACTGGTCTACATCCAAGCATCCCTGAGGGAGATACTGAGCCCAGCTTGGCTCCCACTGTCAGTGATGAATGTGTTTGTGCCCAGCACTCTAGCCAGAAGATGACTAACCACAACCCTCATGTTACAGAGAATGTGGAAGTACTACTCAAATCCTATACTGTCCAAGGTGACAGCTTGTGGTCAATAACCTACTCCAAGGCTATCAGTGCCCTTAAGTGTTTTCACAAGCCTGTCACCTTCTATCAGGAAGCCTATGCCATTCCAGGGATTGGAAAAAGCGTGGCCTAGATCATGGAAATTGTAGAAAGCAGTCATTTTCAGAACCTGGACCTTATCAGTAATAGTGTATCTGATATATGGCTCTGCTCTAATTTCTGGGGATTTGGGGTCAAGACTGACCAGATGTGGTAGGAGCAAGGTTTCCAGACTCTGGAGGACATTCAAAGTCAGGCCACCACATGTCATTGGACTGATGCATTATGAGGACTTCCTCAAGCCCATACCAGGGAAGAGGCTGCATAGATTTAGTCAACTGTCTGGGAGGCAGCTGATACCCTCAGCCATGGGCTGCTCCCCATGACATGTAGTTCCCCCCTCAAAATTAAACACCGAGTTAAAAATACTAAATATCAAAAAGGAGATCAATAAAATTAAAAGAAAACCACTAAAGTAATACATTAAACAAGGAGAAGTATTTATTTAAAAAGACAATAAAATAGATGAACCTTTGTTAATTTTTCAAAAGTAAGAAGAAAATCAAACATTTAAAGAACAATTAATTCCAAAACTACATAAACTATTTGGGAAATTGGCAAATAGCTAAGATCTTTAATGGAATATATTATGATATTTAATAACACATTATAAAGACCATACACTATTACTGGTCTGGATTTATACCAGCATTGAGAGGATGGTTCACTATTAGGAAAACTAGGAGCATAATTGACCATATCAATAACAAAACCCACAAAAACATATCTCAATAGATGCTGAAAATGCTTTTGACAAAAGACAACATTCATTTATATTCAACTACTAGAAAGCATAGGAATAAATAGAACTTTCCTCAAAATGATAAATAGAATTTATCTGAAACCATCAGCAAGCATTATCTATAATAGGACAGTAATATAGAAGTCTTTCCATTAAAATCAGGGCAGGGGGCGGGGAGTAAGAATGCTTGTTTTAGCCAGTATGAGTCAGTATGGTACTGGAAAGTCTAGCTATAAAAATAAAAGAAGAAAAAGGAATTTGAATATGCAATGAGGAAGCAAAACTATAATTATCCAGATGTTATGAGGACATACTTGAAAGATTCCAAACAATCAATGAAAAAACTAGTTGAAGTGATAATATTTAGTAAAGTTATAGGATATAAAATAAAGCTATATAATTCTTTAATAATCCATTTGTACAATTGTGGATAATATAAAATACTTGAGAGTGTGCTTCCAGAATAAATCCAGGAAATATATGAGCAAAATTTCAAAACACTTTTCAGGGCTGCTAGGTGGTGTAGTGAAAGAGCACTGGCTCTGGAGTCAGTAGGGCCTGAGTTCAAATTCGGCCTCAGACACTTAACTAACACACACACACACACACACACACACACACACACACACACACACATAGCCATGTGACCTTGAGCAATTCACTTAAACCCCAATTGCCCACCAAAACAAACAAACAAACAAACTACTTTTCATACAAATAGATTCAGATTTAAACAATTGGAAAAATAGTATTTCTTCCTATGTGGATTGATCAAGTAAATAATAAATTCTACCTAAGTAAATTTATTTATTCATTACCAAACTAATGAACCCACCAAAATGATTTTATAGCATTAGAAAAAAATACAAATGGGGAGTTGAAAAAGGACTTCCATGCAGCTCCAGCTCCGACCTTCCCCAATTCATCTAAAAGGGGAATCTGAACAAACTTTGGAGCTAAAGAACGGACAAAATGATGCAGAGAAGATGACCTCCTGCTGAGCACAGCCGCATATCCCAGCAAGTGGCCGCCAGCTCAGCGCTCTGGGAGCTGACCCCAGCCCTGCATGACCCAGAGGTTTTAGCCTCAGGTCAGTCACAGCCAGCCACCAGCTGTTGTGTTTCCAGAATTACCAACACAACTCAAATGGCAAAAGAGACTCAAAAAGGCAATGAGAAGAAGAATGTCCTAAAAAGCCGAATTTGCCAGATGGAAAAAAGAATTTCAAAAGCTCACTGAGGAGAATTATTCATTAAAAATTAGATTGGAGCAAATTGAAGCTAGTGACTCTATGAGAAATCAAGATGCTTTAAAACAGATCCAAACAAATGAAAGGATAGAAGGCAATATGAAATATCTCATGAGAAAAACCAATGACCTGAAAAATTGATCCAGGAGAGATAACTGAAAAATTATTGGACTACCTGAAAACCATGATCAAAGAAATAACCTAGAAATAATCCTCCACTAAATTCTCAAGGAAAACTGCCTGGATATTTTACACCCAGAGGGTGAAAGGGAGGTTGAAAGAATCCACCTAATACCTCCTGAAAAAGATTCCAAAAAGAAAACTCCTAGGAATACTATAGCCAGGTC
This sequence comes from Gymnobelideus leadbeateri, assembly GCA_011680675.1. Taxonomy (NCBI): domain Eukaryota; kingdom Metazoa; phylum Chordata; class Mammalia; order Diprotodontia; family Petauridae; genus Gymnobelideus; species Gymnobelideus leadbeateri. The sequence continues at coordinate 244,334 of WOXC01009523.1, read as the reverse complement.
CTGAAATTTACAGATCAAGGAGAGAATATTACAAGCAGCCAAGAAGAAACACTTTGAATATTGTGGAAACACAATGAGGATAACACAGGATTGTTCAGCTTCTACACTGAGGGACTGAAGGACCTGGAATATGATACTTCAGATATCAAATAAACTGGGATTAAATCCAAGAATCACCTACCCTGCAAAACTCAGTATCATGTTTCAGGGGAAAATATGTTCATTCAGTGGAATTGAGGACTTTCAAGTATTCTTTGTTTTCTTCAGTGTAACTTTTTTTTTCCAATTTGGTCATGGACTCCATTATTTAGTCTTTAAAATCATTCTTAAGCTCCTCCAAGAATGCTATTTAGGCTTGAGACCAGTTCATATTTCTTTCTGTTGTCTCAGGTGTGAGTAAAGAGTCCAAGTTGTCCTCTGTATTTGGTTGTTCTTGACCTACATGATAACCTCAGATTGATTTTCTTGCTTTCACCTTCTCCTTCTCAGCTTCCTTCCTTCTCGTTGTCATTTCCTATTTCCTAATTTCTCAGGCTGTGATCTAAGGGCCTGGTCATTGAATTTGAATGCCGTAGCCTCTGGGTGTCTAGTCTGAGGCTAAGGCAGGAGTCTCAGGGAGGTATGCTGATGTGCACAGAGTAATCTGTGGAGGTGGGCTGGTCTAACCACTTAATATTTCTGCCTCTGTACCCCTGGGCTACGGGTCAGGAAGGTTTTTGCTGGCCAGTTGAGGTGGGGCTTGTTGGGACTCCTCCCCCTCTTCTTTTCAGACTCCTTGCTGCCTCAGTTACACCCCTTCTTGATGACTCCCAATCCTATCTTAGGATTTCACTTTGGGTGGGGTATTTATCTTTGGGTTTTCTACTTCATGAGGAGGAATCAGAGTAGCTATAGTTTACTTTGCCATTCTAGCCCCTGGAAAAACAGGAAGGTTGTTAGGGGTATACATGCTGTTCTCATGGAGGCATGAGACCTAGAGCATGCTGACTCTACAGTAAACATGTGGAGGTAAATCAGACATTCTGTGAGACAGATCTGCTCCAGGAAGGGAGCTCCATGACCTTCTGACTTGTTGCCAACGGATAGGGTTTTCAAGGGAAAAGAAGCCTTGAGATTCCAGAGAGGTCGGTGGGGGTTCAGGGAGGTTTGTGAAATCCTGCCCAGTACTCGGAACCTAATACAGAGTACTCGGCTATGACATAAGAGGCATATGGGAACAAGGACAATGTTGTACTCCCAGTGATAGTAGTTTATGTTGGCTACACAATTACACACTGTTAACTCTTAGCTGATAATGAAGAAATTAGGATGTAATTGCATAAGAAGCTGCTGAATAAAGTCTTGTTAGTTTTTGACCCTCAGGGCTTGAAACTCCATTCTTGGGGAACGTAGCTAGACTATGACCAGGTGTACATTGAAGGCCGGAATATGGTAAGACCTGGCCACCCGTGACCTTGGAGGTCGGATCAGAAGGTGATTTCTAAATTTCCAGGCAGGGGGATGATAGCCCCAGGAGAAACTGCTGCTTCTGCTGCGGGCCGCTGAGCCCTCTTTTACCTGGCTCCAATGATTCCTCCTTTCGAGTGGTGAGATGTTAGTGAGATGGCTGTGATTCGTCCTTAGAATGGGACTCCTTCTCTCTCTGATGTAGTCTGCTTGCTCTCAAGTCTGAGGTGTACAGAACCCATGTGTTCCATGCTCCCCCTGTCTGGACAGATTGGGCACTTTCCTGGGCTTTGTTCTGCCACACTCTTTCTCCCAGTGGATTCTGTCACTCCAGAATCTGTTCAGACTCACTTTTTAAGGTTTAGTGACGTGATTCATAGGGGAGCTTAGAGAAGTTACTGCTTACTTTCTGGCATCTTGGCTCTACCCCAACATTCAAATATTCTTTTTATTTTTATTTTTCTTAAATTAATTTATTAGTTTAGTTTCAGATAACAAGATTCAATTCCATAGTTCCTTGATTTTCAAATTTCCTTTACTTCCCTCCCCCCTCCCCCCACAACAGCATATAGTCCAGTATAGGATCTGCAAATACATTCATATTAGACATTATTCCAATTACAAAGGCATATTGTACTAGGTGAGATGAAAGATGGTAAAGAAGAAATAAATCCAAACCATGAAAAGAAAAAGATCATTTAGTTTGCTTCCATCAGGATTCAGGCTCAGTTCTTTCTAGTTATATCTCTGGATGGTGAATTTCTCTCTTTCTTGAGCCTTTCGGGATTGACATATATCACTGCATTGCTGAAAAGAGTCCAGTCTGTCATAGTTGGTCATCACAGATATGATATGTCTGTGATTGTATACAGATTTCTTCTGATTCTACTCTACTCGCTCAGCATCACTTTGTATAAATCTCTCCAGGTAATTATGAAATCTGTCACCTCCTCGGTTAATATAGCACAATAATATTCCATTACATTCATATACCACAACTTGTTTAGCCATTCCCCAATTGATGGGCACCCCTTTAGTTTCCAATTCTTTGCAATCACAAAAAGGGCTGCTATAAATATTTTTATACATATGGGTCATCCTCCCACTTCTATGATCTCTTTGGGATATAACCCCAGAAGTGGTATTGCTGGGTCAGTGGGTATGAAATGATTTATAGTCCTTTGGGCATAATTCTAGATTGCTCTCCAGAATGGTTGGATAGGTTCACAACTTCACAAGCAATGCATTAGTGTTCCAATTTGCGCACATCCTCTCCAGAATTTGTCACTTTCTTGTTTTGTCATCTTAGCCAATCTGATTGGAGAGATGTGGTATCTCAGAGTTGTTTTGATTTGCATTTCTCTAATCAATAGTGATTTAGAGCATTTCTTCATATGCCTGTTCACATCCTTGGACCGTTTATAGACTGGGGAATGACTTGTATTCCTATAGATTTGGCCAAATTCTCTATACATTTCAGAAATGAATCCTTTATCAGAGACACAAGTTGTAAAAAATTTTCCCCAATTTCCCACCTCCCTCTTGATCTTGGCTACATTGGCTTTGTTTGTACAGAAGCCCTTCAATTTAATGTAATCAAAATTATCCATTTTGCATTTTATAATACCCTCTAATTCTTGTTTGGTCCTAAAGTCTTCCCCTGTCCACAAATCTGTCAGGTAAACTATTCCTTGCTTTCCCAAATTGCTTACAGTATCATCCTTTACACCTAGGTCATGCACCCATTGAGACTTGATTTTGGTATATGGTGTTAGATAAAGATCTATGCACAATTTCTGACATACTGTATTCCAGTTGTCCCAGCAGTTTTTGTCAAATAGTGCATTCTTATCCCCAAAACTAGGGTCTTTAGGTTTATCGAACAATACATTACTATATTCATTAACTGCTGGGTCTCCTGTGCCTAATTTATTCCATTGATCCACTACTCTACTCCTCTGCCAGTACCAAGCAGTTGTGATGACTGCTGTTGTATAATAGAGATTAAGATCTGGCATAGCTAGTCCACCTTCCCTAGCATTTCTTTGCATTAATTCCCTTCTAGACTGTTTCTTTTTCCAAATAAATTTTGTTATTATTTTTTCTATCTATAAAAAGTAGTTTTTTGGTAAATTTATTGGTATGGCACTAAATATATAGCTTAGTTTGGATAAAATTGTCATTTTTATTATATTAGCTCCACCCATCCATGAGCAAATGGTATTTTTCCAAATATTTAGATCTGATTTTATTTGTGTGAGAAGTGTTTTGTAGTTGTGATCATGTAGTTTCTGGTTTTGTTTTGGCAAGTAGATTCCCAAATATTTTATAATGTCTACAGTGACTTTAAATGGGATTTCTCTTTCTATCTCTTGATGTTGAGTTTCATTAGAGATGAACAGGAATGCTGAGGATTTATGTTGGTTTATTTTATATCCTGAAACTTTGCCAAATTTATTTATTGTCTCAAGTAGTTTTTTTACTTGATTCTCTAGGATTTTCTAAGTATATCATCATATCATCTTCAAAGATTTGTTTTTCTTCCCTAATTGCTACTGCTAATGTTTCTAGTACCAGATTGCATGACAGGGGTGATAGTGTACAACCTTGTTTCACTCCTGATCTTATTGGAAAGGCTTCTAGTTTATCCCCATTGCATATAGTACTTGCTGATGGTTTTAAATAGATGAGATCAACTATTTTAAGGAAGGCTGCATTTATTCCTATACTTTCTAGTGTTTTTAATAGTAATGATGTTGTACTTTGTCAAAAGCTTTTCCTGCATCTATTGAGATAATAATGTGGTTTCTGCTAGTTTTATTGTTGATATGCTCAATTACACTGATGGTTTTCCTAATATTAAACAATCTTTGAATTCCTGGAATGCATCCTACATGATCAGAGTGTATTATTTTTGTGATAAGTTGTTGGAGTCTTTTGGCTAATATTTTATTTAAATTTTTTGCATCTAAATTCATGAGGGAAATTGGTCTATAATCTTCTTTCTCTATTTTATCTGGCCCTGGAGATTTTTTCCTAGGGAGATTAAGGTCCCCCGCTAGTATAGTTTTGCTATAATTTTCTTCCTCTAATTCCTTTAACTTCTCCTCTAGGAATTTGTATGTTATACCACTTGGTGCATATATATTAAGTAGTGATATTGCTTCATTCTCGATGGTGCCTTTTAGTAGGATATAGGTTCCTTCCTTATCTATTTTAATTGGATCTATTTCTGATTTTGCTTTATCTGAGATAAGTATTGAGACCCTTGATTTTTTTTTTTACTTTAGCTGAGGAATAATAAATTTCACTCCAAGCTTTTACCTTTACCCTGTGCCTATCCCTTTGTTTCGAATGTGTTTCTTGTAGACAGCATATTGTAGGATTATGGTTTTTAATCCATTCTGCTATCCACCTCTGTTTTATGGGAGAGTTCATTCCATTCACATTCACTGTAATGATGACTATCTGTCTCTTCCCCTACATCCTATTCCCTCCCCTGTTTATGTTTTTGTTTCTTCCTTCTCGATTCCCCTTCTTGAAGTTTTCCCTTTTGACCACCACCTCCCTCAGTGTTCCCACATAGTGGGAACATAACCTTAACCTACCATCTCCCCTTACTACTATTTCCCTCCCCTCAAATCCCCCCTTTATTCTCCTCCTTTTCAACTCCCCCTTACCCTTCTACTATATATAGGACACAATACATTTTTATACTTATCAGAGTAAATTACTCCCCGTTTGATTCCAAACCAATGAGAGTAAATTTCAAACAGTGTTCCTCTCCCTCCCTCCTTTTCCTCTATTTAATGAATTTATGTGTCTATTCACATTAGAATCTTAAACTTCACTGATTAAGTTGATCCCTCTTTGAACCAGAACCAGTGAGAATAGTGTTTTAATGATGTTCCTCTCCCCCTTTCTTTCCCCTCTTCTATAGTGTGTTTTAATGCCTCTTCAGAAGGCATATTTTACCTTTTCCTATCTCATCCTTTCCTTTTTCCCATTTCAGTCCCTTTGATCCCCTTAATAGTTTTTTTTAAAGTCTTCGTTAGTGCATTTATACTCACAACCTCTAGCTAGGTATAACCCTTGTGAAGGTCATGATATTCATAAAGATTTCGAATATTGACAGTTATCAGCTCCACATATAGGTATGTGAACATTTTGCTCTTGTCTTATCCCAAGTAATAAGCATGTGTGTGTGAGTGTGGGTGTGTGCACTTATGCATGTGTGAGTCTCTCTTTCCCTTGTTTACCTTTTTATGTCTTTCTTGAGTCTTGTAATTGGAGATCAAATTTTCCATTGAGTTCTGGCTTTTTCATCAGGAAAGACTGGAAGTCCCTTATTTCATTAAAGGACCATCGCCTTGCGTGAAAGATTATGCTCAGTTTTGCCGGATAGTTAATCCTTGGTTTAACTGTCTTGCCCTATAAAATATCAAATTCCAGTCCCTCTGCTCTTTTAATGTAGAAGCTGCTAGGTCCTGTGTGATCCTAATTGTAGTTCTTCAATATTTGAATTGTTTCTTTTTGGCTGCTTTTAGAATTTTTTCTTTAATCTTGTAATTCTGGAATTTGGCTACTATATTTCTTGGAGTTTTCATTTTGGGATCTCTTTCAGGAGGAGTGCGCTGAATTCTATCGATAGGTATTTTATCTTCTGATTCCAGCACCTCGGGAGACAAGAGCAAAATGTTGGTGAGGTGAGGTGGGGCTTGTTGGGACCCCTCCCTCTCTTCTCTTCAGACTCCTGGCTGTCTCAGTTACACCTTTTCTTGGAGACTCTCAAGCCTGAGGCTAGTTCCCTTAACTTGGAATTTCAATCTGGTTGGGGCACTTATCTTTTGGTTTTCTGCTTCATGAATCAGGAATGGGAGGATCAGAGGAGCTAGAATTTAGTTAGCCATTCCAGCCTCTGTATTATACAGGCAGGCAGTTTCTAAACTTCCAGGCTGGGGGCCAATAGCTGCAGGAGAAGCTGTTGTCTCCACTGTGGGCCTGAGCACTCTCCTACCTGGCTCCAATGACCCTTCCTGTCCTTTCGTGAGATGAATTCGAGATGACTGCGATTTGTCCTTGGTAAGTCTGCAGGCTGGGGCTTCTTCTCTCTCTGTTGTAGTCTGCTTCTCTGCTTTTAGGTCTGAGCTGTGCAGACCCCACGGGTGTCCGGACACACTGGGCAACCTCCTGGGCTGGACTCTGCCAAGTTCTGTCTTTCAGTGGGCTCCATCCCTCCAGAATTCGCTCAGATTCACCCTTTGAGACTTAATGACTGAGCAGCTCAGTGAGGTTAATGCTTACTTTCCACCATCTTGGCTCCTCCCCTTCATTTTATTTTTTAAAGAAATTGGGGTTAAGTAACTTGCTCAAGTTTACATGGACAGTCATTATTTATGTGTGGGTTCTCATTTTCTGAGACCTGGACCAATTCCAGGGTCATCCCAATGCTGGGGCCATCACTCTTACTCACTGTGCCACCTAGCCACCCAAGACTTTCAAGTATTCTTTTTTTTTATTAAAGCAACTGGGGTTAAGTAACTTGCTCAAGGTTACATGGCTAGTCTTTATTTATGTGTGGGTGCTCATTTTCTGAGGCCAGTTTTGGTCTCGGGTCATCCCAACTCCGAGGCCGGCGCTGTTACTCACTGCGCCACCTAGCCGCCCTCTTTCAAGTATTCTTGAAGAAAAAAACAGAGTTGTACAGAAAATATGACATTCAGATATAAGAAGGAAGAGAACCATTACAAGGTAAATAGGGAAAAGAAATCATAAGGAACTTATCAAAATTGAACTATTTACATTCCTAAATGGACAAATGACAATTGTAACTGATGAAACTTTTCTCACTGTGAAAATAGTTGAAGGAAATAGAAATATACATACATACATACATACATATATACATATATATATATGTACTTATGCATGCATATATATGTATATTCACTTATATATGCATATATATGTATCTGTATATATGCATATATATATCAGAGGGTATATGGGCATATGAAAACTTATGTTAATATGTGTATATATATATGTTTAAAGGTTTAGATAGAAAGAGGGGGCAGGACCAATTTAATAGGAAGGTATAATACTTAAAAGGTGAAATTAAGAGGTGAGAGAGGAAGATAATTAGAGGAGATAGGGAGAGAGAGAATGGGGTAAACTATCTCATATAGAAGAGGCAAGGGGAAATGTTTACAATGGAGGGGAAGAACAGGAACGTGTCAGGGAGTGGGTCAACCTTATTCTCATTGAATTTGGCTCAGGGAAGGAATGACATACACACTATATAGGGCATATCACCCTACAGGAGAGTAGTGGGGAAGACGATGAGAGGGGAGGGGATGATGAAAGGGAGGGCAGGGTAGGGGGGGAGGCAAGTTGGAGGCACCCATTTTTGAAAAGGGACAGGACCAAAATAGAAAATAGAACAAGTGGGATGTGGGATAGGAGGGAGGGAATTATAATCAGTCTTTTACAATATACCTACTATGGTAATGTTTTGCTTTAGCTACACACATACAACTTCTGTTGAATTGCTTATCTTCCCAGTAAGGGTGGGTTACAAGGGAGGAAGGGACTGAATCTGGAATTCAAAATTTAAAAACCAAATGTTTAAAATATATATATAATTCTTAATTCTATTTTACATGTAATTGGGAAATAAGATATACAGGCACTGGGGCATAGAGATCTACCATGCCCTACTGGAAAAGTCAAAGGGGGTATGGGGGAAGACATGGGAAAGAGCAGATTGGAGGAGGTGGTATTTTGTGGGACTGCTATTTTTTGGATAGGGGAAGAATGGGGAGAAAATTTGTTACTCAAAATCTGGCAGAAATGAATGTTGTAAACCAGAATTTAATAAAGGATTTGAAAAAAAATTTTGGAAAATGAGGGAATGCCCATCAATTGGAAAATAGTTGAAAAAATTATAGTATATGATTGTGAAGGAATGCTATTGTGCTGTTAAGAATGATGAGGAGAATGGTTTCAGAAAATCCTCAGAAGTTGAGCATAACTAAAACGTATGTACATAGTAATAGCAATATTGTAAATATTAGCTGTAAAAGACAGTCACTTATGTCTACAAATAAAAAGAAAATAAAATACAAATGAAATTCACCTGGAAAATAAAAGGTCAAAGGGAATTAATTTATAAAACGTGAAGGAAAGTGTTCTAGCCATGCCAGATCTCAAACTGAATGATAAAACACTAAGCAACTAAGCAGAAAAAATTGCAATTCAGTAGAATACAGAGGAGTAGTCTTAGTCACAAGAAGACAAGTCCCTTACCTATATAAAAATCAGAATACTAAGCAGGAAGGCAGTGTCCAGAACCCTCCCTGGATCACACTTCTTTTGAAGCCTAAAAAAGCCAATTACCCCTTGAACAAAATATTAAACAACAAAATCTCTTAAAAATGGAAGAGTAGGCCACCATTGAATCTGCCTATATAAGGGAACAGACTACAATGCTAATGTCAATTATAAAGTTAATAAGTAGAATAAGTAGTCTAGAAAAACGAGCAACCAACAACAAGTACTAAGGTAAAAAGGAGGCTCAAGGACACAAACTCAGAAGACAATAACAAAAGAAAAATAGGAATGAAACCTTCAAGAACAGCTGATACAAAAGTTTATTAGGATAATTGCTGCTGAGGGTGGGGCATAGATGGCAGAGTAAAAACAAGAACTTTGTTGATCCCTGCCCCAACCACTTCCAATACCTGAAAAAATTGACTCTAAAAATATTTTAGAGCTACAGAACCCACAAAGGGAGAGAGAAAAACATCTGCCACTGAGGCAGCCTGGAAGGCCAAACAGAAGGGTCTATTGCACTGGACTTGGAGCTGAGCTCAGTCCTGTGTGAATCTCTTGGGCCCAGACATAAGGTGGCCCAGACCATCAGCACAGAATGGCCTGAGGAGACTTCAGGAGAGTCAATCACCAGCAGCTGTGGTGGTTTGTAGACTTCTCAACTCATAAACAGCAAAGAGAAAATAAAAACTCACTAGGGAGCTCTCAGTAGGGTGAGAGAAGAGTGTGGTCCAGCACCTGTGAGAGGTGTGATGGCGTTTTGGCTGCAGCTGTTGCCATATGGCTGCCTCCAGAGCTCCTGGTCTGCAGATCATATGGGGATCAAGTGACAATTCAGAGGGTAATCGATCTTCTTTGACCTGTTTCGCTGTAGGTCCCAGTCTTGGGTGGTGGTTCTGGGGTGAGGAAAGCTAGTGTGCCAGAACTGGCAGTGGAAGTTGAGAAGGCACCTTCCACATAGCTCTGACAGTAACTGACAAAACTAGGAAAACCCCAGCAATTTGGGACATAGCTCTCTCCACTCTGGAAGAAGCATTGTACCATGGCAAAGAGGTCAAAGTCAAGTAATTGGTTGGAAAGATAAGCAAGCAGAGGAATCACAATCAGACCATAGAAACTTTTTCTTTGAACAAAAGGGATCAAAATAGGGAACCAGAAGAAGACAACAAAGTCAAAACTTCTCCATCAAAAGCTTCCAAGAAAAATATGAACTGGTCACAGGACATGGAGAAGCCCAAGAGGGATTATAAAATCAAGTAACAGAAGTGGCATATGGGGCAGCTATGTGGCACAGTGAATAGAGCACCAGCCCTGGAGTAAGGAGGACTTGGGTTCAGATCTGGCCTTAAACACTTAACACAAAACTGGCTGTGTGACCTTGGGCAAGTCACTTAACCCCAATTGTCCTTCAAAAAGCAGAGAGAGAGAGAGAGAGAGAGAGAGAGAGAGAGAGAGAGAGAGAGAGAGAAAGTGGCATAAAAATGGGAAGAGTAATGAGAATGATGCAAGAAAATCTTGAAAAGCAAGCCAATAGTCTGACTGAAGAAAATTATACCTTAAAAATAGAATAACTCAAATGGCAATAGAGGCCCCAAAAGGCAATGAGGAGAAGAATGCCTTAAAAAGCAGATTTGGCCAGATGGATACAGAATTTCCAAACCTTACTGAAAGAATAATTGTTTAAAAAAATATATTGGAGGAAATGGAAGCTAATGAGGTTATGAGAAATCAAGATCCTAAAAAATGGATCCAAACAAATTTAAAAAAAGAAGGCAATATGAAATGTCTCATTGGAAAAATCAATGACTTGGAATATAGATCCAGGAGAGATGATTTAAAATTACTGGACCACCTTAAAGCCATGATAAAGAAAAAAGAGCCTAGAAATCATCCTTCAAGAAATGGTCAAGGAAATTTACCCTGACATTCTAGAACTAGAGGGCAAAATAGAAATGGAAAGAATTCGCCTCTTGAAAAAGATCCCCAAAATAAAACTACTAGGAATATTATAGCCAAATTCTGGAGTTGCCAGGTCAAGGAGAAAATATTATAAGCAGTCAGAAAGAAACAATTTGTGTATTGTGGAAATACAATCAGTATAACCCAAGATCTAGTAGCTTCTACATTAAAGGGTCAAAAGGCTTGGTATATGATATTCCAGAGGTCAAAGGAGCTAGGATTAAAAACAAAAATCACCTACCCACCTACACAGCAAATCTGAATATCATGTTTCAAAGGAAAATTTGGTCATACAATGAAATAGAGGACTTTGATTCATTTTTGATAAAACAAACAAACAAACAAAAAAACAAAGCTGAACCAAAAATTTGACTATCAAATGCAAGAAACAAAAGAAGCACATGAAGATAAAGAGGAAAAAGAAGTCATAAGTAACTTATTAAAGTTGAACTATTTACATTTCTGCATGGAAAAGCAATAATTATAACTCATGAGACTTTTCTCAGTATGAGGATAGTTGAAGGGAAGAGATAGATATCTATATCTATATTGATATTGATATCAAGATAGATGTAGATATGGATGTGGATATAGATATGGATGTAAATATAGAAATGGATGTAGATATAGATATGGATGTAGACAGATATAGACATAGATATAAATATAGATATATATACAAGTGTATAGGAGGTTGTATCTATGTATAAATACATATATGAGTGTATATATGTGTACATGTATACACAGACAGAGGGCACAAGATGAGTTGAATATATCTAAAAATAAAATTGAAGTGAGAGAGGAATATATTGGGAGATGGAGAAAGGGAGAGATAGAATAGGGAAATTATCTCATATAAAAGACGCAAGAGAAAAGTGTTACAATGGAGGGGAAGAGCAGGAAGGTGAAAGGGAATGGGTCAACTTTACTCTCATTAAATTTGGCTTAAGGAGGGAATGGCATACACACTCAACTGGGTATTTTAACCTACAGGAAAGTAGGGGGGAAGGGAAAAGAGGGAGATGATAGAAGGGAGGGTAGATTGGGGAAAAGGATAGTTAGAAGCAAACAGTTTTTTAAAGTGACAGCGTCAAAGTAGAAAATAGAATAAGTGGGGAGCAGGATATAATGGAGGGAAATATAGTTAGTCTTTTACAAAATAACTATGATGCAAACGTTTTTCATTACTATACATGTACAGCCTATATTGAATTACTTGTCTTCCCAGTGTGTGTGTGTGAGAGAGAGAAAGGAAGAAGGGAAGGTATCTGGAAATCAAAAATTTTAAAACATATATTAAAAAAATTGTTTTTTACATACAAACCAGAAATAAGAAATACAGGCATTGGGGTAAAGAAATCCATCTAGCCCTACTAGAAAGTTGGAGGAATGGGGGGAGGATATAATAGAGAACAGTAGTCTCACTATCTTGGGTTAGGGGGCAGGGTAAAGACTGGGAAAAAAATCTGTAACACAAAATTTTGTGGAAACAAATGCTGAGCATTAAACAAACAAACAAACAAATAAATAAATAAAATGAATTAATGAATGAACGAATAAATAAATAAATGTATGAATGAATGAATGAATAAATAAATGAATAAATAAATAAATGTACGAATGAATGTAGGAATGAATGAATGTATGGATGCATGCGTGAATGAATGTATGAATGAATGAATGAATGAATGAATGAATGAATAAATAAATAAATAAATAAATAAATAAATAAATAAATAAATAAATAAATAAAGTGATTTGGGGGAAAAAAGTCTATCAGGAATTTCTAGAGGAGCCAAAAAAGAGAAAAGAAACAGATCAAAAAAGAACTGTAAATATCAAATAAGAACAGCAAAGGAAAATTTAGGGTTCGGGGGGCAATATAAGAAAAACATGAAAAAGAGAGTTAACAGCTTGGTAAAAATGATACAAAAATATTGGGAAAAAACTTAAAAATCAGAATTGGCCAAATGGTAAAAGAGCACGAAATTTCACAGAAGAAATTAACTCCTTTAAAATTATAATTCAAATTTGAGACTTTTAATGACTCTACAAAGCATTAAGAGGAAATAAAATTTAAAAAATGACTCATTGGAAAAATAATTGATGTGGGAAATAGATTCAGGAGAGATAATTTGCAAATTGTTGTACTACATGAAAGCCATGATCAAAATAAACAGTATAGATGATATGTTTTAAGAAATTATAAAATTATCCAGATATATGAGAATCAGAAGTAAAAGTCAAAGTAAGAATATCCACTGGTTTCCTCCTGAAGGAAAAATAAATAAAATTCCTGGGAATATACTAGAATAATTCCAGTTATCCAAGGCCAAGGAGAAACTATTTACAAACATGTACAAAGAAATAATTCAAGTACTATGAAGACAAAATCAGGATCACACAAAATTTAGCAGCTACCATTATATAAGAGTAGTGGCTTTTGAATATGATTTTCATAAAATCAAAGTAGAAAGGATTACCCTCATGAATAGGGTACCCAGTGAGACTAAGTACAATCCTTCAGGGTAAAAATGAATATTCAATGAAATAGAACACTTTAAAGCATTCCTGATGAAAAGACCAGAATAAAATAGAAGTTTAACACTTGAGTGTAACACTAAAAAGAAGCATAATAAGGTCAACATGAGTGAGAAATCATGAAAGGTACATCAAGGTTAAAATGTTTACATTCCTGTATGGGGAGATGATTCACATTAACCATAAGAAATTTATCAGCATTATGTGAGTCAGAACCTATCTTCTTAGACAGAGGGCATTAAGCAAAGTCTATTATGTTGGCATGGTCTCAACAGAAGAATGGAAGGTTGAAAAATAGAGTCTCACTGAGAGAAGTGGGTAGAGAGAGGAAAATTGGAGGACATTATTTCACATGAAAGAGGAAAGCAAGGAAGATTTTTTTACCCCCAGTGGAGAGGAAAATGGGGGTGGAGCACACACAGAGATCTTGGTATAGCAATTAATCGTACCTCACCGGAGAAGCAGGATGAAAAGGGCATAAGGGAAAGGTTTGGCCTAAGGGACAGGATGAAAAAAAAAGAGAGAGAGAATAAATAAAATAGAATGGAGGGTAATCCACAATAATAATTATAATATGAATGAGATGAAATCATCAAAACTAAAAGCACAGTAGAACTTTTCAGAAAGTCATTTAAACTTTTTTGAGTCTCAGTTTTCTCAACTTTATAATAGATTAATCACATCTATTTCAGAGGCTTTTCTTTAATCACACACTGAAAATATATGTAGGGGGTTAGAGCCAAGATGGCGGAGTAGAAACAGCATTTCCAATGTGCTCTGTCCAACACAAATTTCAAACAATGTGAAAGGGGACTCTGAACAACTTCTGGAGCCACAGCACCCACGGAACCTCACAGAGAAGCTAATCCTGCTGAGGACAGCCCAGCAGCCCTGCAGCGAGCGGCCAGTGCAGTGCTCTGAGAGGAGGCAGCACAGCCCCCGGGAACCAACAGCTCAGCAAGCAGAGCCGAGCCAAGGTCAGCGGTTTTAGCCCCAGGGTGAACGGGCCTTTAGCCGGCCAGAAGGACCCCAGAAAAACAGCAATTGTGGCGATTACAGAATTATCAGCACAGATATGCCCAGGACAAAGTGAGAGGTTAGTGCCCTATGGACTTTGGGTCCAGTATTTGGGGAACTCATGGCTTCCTCCCCTGGGGGCGAAAAGCTGCTGAAGAAACAGAGGCACAGAAGCCATTTTGCAGCGTCAGTAGTGGCTCTTGCTACTGGTCTGGGAACTGTAGGGAGACCCAGCAATCAGTCTGGGGCTTAATCGCTCTTACTTTAAACTGCCTGGATTTGGATTGTGGTCTGGGGGGGGGGGGCGGTCTGGGGTGGGTATCCAATTTGCCAGAGTGGGTGGAGGCTTTACAGAGGCCACCCAACCTGTGGAAGTTGTGAAGACCACACGTTTGGGTGGAAGCTCTCCTGTCTGGTGGCAGAGTCCTACTGTGGCAACAAGCCCCAAAATAAAGTAATTAAGTGGCAACATGCCTAGGCAAAAGAAACAAAATAAAAATAAAAATTCAACATTGGACTCCTATTTTAGGGGCAAAGAGGATCAAAACATGAAGGAGGACTGTGAGGTCAGAACTCCTGCACCAAAATCCCGAAATGAAAATACAAGCTGGCTACAGGCCATAGAGGACCTTAAGAAGCAGATAAGAGAAGTGGGAGCAAATTGGGAAAAGAAATGATAAAGATGCAAGAAAAAGTATGAAATGATAGTCAACACACTGACAGAGGAAAATAACACCTTAAAAATAGACTAGGGGGTGGAGCCAAGATGGCAGAGTAGAAACAGAACTTCCAAGGTACTCTGCCCCACACAACTTCCAAATAATGTACAAGCGATTGTAAACAACTTCTGGAGCCCCAGCACCCAGAGAAAGACACAGAGAAGCTAACCTCCCGCTGAGGACAGCCCAGCAGCCCTGCTGGGAGCAGCCAGCTCAGCGCACCTTAAGCAATAGACTAACTCAAATGGCAAAAGATACTCACAAAGGCAATGAGGAGAAGAAAGCCTTAAAAAGCCGAATTTGCGGGGCGGCTAGGTGGCGCAGTGAATAGAGCGCCGGCCCTGGAATCAGAAGGACCTGAGTTCGGAGCCGGCCTCCGACACTTAATCCGCACAAAACAAAAACCTAGCCGTGTAACCTTGGGCAAGTTACTTAACCCCAATTGCCCTAAAGGGGCGACTAGGTGGAGCAGTGAGTAAGAGCGACGGCCTCGGAGTTTGGATGACCCGAGATCAGATCCGGCCTCAGAAAATGAGCACCCACGAATAAATAATGACTAGCCATGTAACCTTGAGCAAGTTACTTAACCCCAATTGCTTAAAAAAAAAAAAAAAGCCGAATTTGCCATATGGAAAAAGAGTCTCAAAAGCTTACTGAGGAGATGCATTCCTTCAGAGTTAGACTGGAGCAAATGGAAGCTAGTGACTTTATGAAAAATCAAGATGCTGTTAAGCAGATCCAAACAAATGAAAGAATAGAAGGCAATGTGAAATATTTCATGGGAAAAGCCACTGACCTGGAAAATAGATCCAGGAGAGATAATTTAAAAATTATTGGACTACCTGAAAGCCATGATCAAAAAAAGAACCTAGAAATCATCCTTCAAGAAATTCTCAAGGAAAATTGCCCTAAAGTTTTAGACCCAGTGGGGTAAATAGAGATTGAAAGAATCCACTGATTCCCAAAATCCCCTGATTCCCAAAATCCACTGATCCCAAAAAGAAAACTCCTAAGAATATTATAGCCAGGTTCCAGAATCCCCAGATCAAGGAGAAAATACTACAAGCAGCCAGGAAGAAACAATTTCAATATAGTGGAAACACAATCAGAATAGCCCAGGACCTAGCAGCTTCTACACTGAGGGATCAAAGGGCATGGAATATGACATTCCATATGGCAAAAGAGCTGGGATTGAAGCCAAGGGTCACCTACCCATCAAAACTGAGTACCTTGTTTCAGGGGTAAATATGATCATTCAGTGGCATAGAGGACTTTCAAGCATTCTTGAGGAAAAAACCAGAGTTGAATAGAAAATTTGACACCCAGATGCAAGAAGCCAGAGATGCTTGAGAAGTTAATCAAGGAAAAGGAATCAAAAGGAACTTATTGAAGTTGAAATATTTACATTCCTACATGGAAAAACAATAACTTTGTCTGATGAAACCTTTCTCATTATGAAAATAATTGAAGAAGGGTATATGGGCTTATGTTTACAGGTATACATGGATAGAGGGCACAGGTTGAATTTGATGGGAAGGGATGATTCTTAAGAGGTGAAGTTAAGAGGTGAGAGAGGAAAGTGGCAAGAGGAGATGGGGAGAGACAGGATAGGGTAAACTATCTCATGTAGAAGAAGCAAGGGGAGGTGGCTGCAGGGGAGGGGAAGAACAGGAAGGCAAAAAGGCAAAACCATATTCTCATTGAATCTGCTTCAGGGAGAGAATGACATACATATTAAATGGGATATCTCGTCCTGCTGGAGAGTAGGGGGAAGGGGGATGAGAGGGGGGTGATGGAGGGGAAAGCATTGTGGGCAGATGGGAGGTTGGAAGTACCCACTATTGAAGAGGGACAGGATGAAAGTAAGGAATGGACCAAGTGAGGTTGGGATGGGTGGGAGGGAATTATAAGCAGCCTTTTACAATATATCTACCATGGTAATGTTTTGCATAGCTATATATTCACAATGCATACTGAATTGCTTATCTTCCCAGAGGGAATGGGTGATAAGAGAGGAAGCAAATGGATCTGAAAATAGAAGTTTTAAAATTAAATGTTTCTTAAGATGTCCAGGCATTGGGGCTCAGAGATTCACCTTGCCCTAATGGCAAATTTGAAGGGGGTATGAGAGAGAGCAGATTGGATGAGTGCATATTTAGTGGGACTGCTATTCTGGGGTGGTGGGTAGTTAAAAATGGGGGAAAATTACAACTCAAAATCTGGTGGCAATGAATGATGTAAACCAGAAGTTAATAAAGCATTTGTTTAATTAAAAAAAAAAACAAGAAAAACAACAACAAAAAAATTTTTCAATGGTAGCTTTCAGCTCATTTCCCTATTTTGATCAGTTCTATTCTTTGAAGATTCAAAAGTTTGCCCAGATAATTCAGTGGTATTTTTACAATTTCCTAGAGCTAAGAATAGTTGCTTACAACAAACCCCATAAGATTGTATTTTAAAATATTTGGCTTGCTCTATAAACCTCTTTGGAATATAGTCTTAGACAATAAAGACTGACAGGTCAATATTTTCAAAGTTTGAGTTGGTTTAAAGGAAGAGTGTGTAGTATTTATGGGGAATATAAACTATATTTAAAGGTTGCAATAAACTCTAACACTCTGGCGCTCTTAAGTATGGAATACTAAGTAATCTTTGGAATAATTAAATGGCATCATTTTGTATAATGTACTTAGAAAATTTAAAAATTTAAATTTAAAAATTAAATTCCTCATATATAAATAATGTATCCCAGAAACAGCAAAAGGTCACAGTCTGATACTACAGTCATTCCATAGGAAGGTATTTTTATTTAACAAAATCAAAATTGACAACTTATCCCAAGAACCATTGTAATATTTATAAAGTTGAAGACATTCAAAAATTTTCACTATTGAATTCTAACCTCTTCAGGAAAAACACACAAATGAACAATAATAAGGAAAGTGCATGAACAAAAACCCTGAGCATAACATTAGGGTTAGATTGTAGTATTAATGGTAGATTTTGAACTGGAAGTGACCTCAGAAAATTGTGTACAAGTCTCCCACATTATATATGATGAAACCGAGGTTCAAAGAGGTAGAATAACCTGTTCATAGTAAGTAGTACAAGATACGTGACTGAGGAAAGATTCAAACCTAGGTCTTATTTCTTCTAAGTCTATCATTCTACACCTAACCCAACACTGCATCACAGAATGTTGGATGAAATGTATTTTGGGACTTCATAGACATAGCAGGGAGTATGTGGACAATTTTATCCCTAGAGAGAAATTCTAAAATTATTGCCATTACCTCATGTAGACCATGATCCCTAAAGCAATGATGAACTATTGTTGGAAGGAAAATGTTGCATGGGGGCTACTAATACACTTATGATCCATTTTCACCTTAAAATAAGCTAAAACAAAATTCTTGTACAATAGTGTTCATCAACAGGCAAGCCATGTGTAGAAATAACAAATTTGGTTGCAAATAAATGATGCAACAGTCTCTTAAAGTATAGTTCCCTTTGGACTCAGAGGTAAAGCAGGAGAACACTAATGGTTCCTTCTACATATACTCCTGCTGATTAGGTGTCAGTGGATTTATACATCATCCTTTCCTTTATCCTTCTGCTTGAAGAAAAGATAGTTTAGACTAAACCTTATATGGAATGATTTTCTTTCAAAGAGAATAGACTAGTCAACTGATCTAAGATTATAACTGAGGATTAAGTTTTTTTTTAAATTTAATTAATCAGTCAATCAATCCATTCATTAATTTATACATTCATTCAGTTATTTATTCATCTATCTATCTATCTATCTATCTATCTATCTATCTATCTTTCTATATATCTCTTTCTTTCCTTCCTTCCTTCCTTCCTTCCTTCCTTCCTTCCTTCCTTCCTTCCTTCCTTCCTTCCTTCCTTCCTTTCTTTCTTTCTTTCTTTCTTTCTTTCTTTCTTTCTTTCTTTCTTTCTTTCTTTCTTTCTTTCTTTCTTTCTTTCTTTCCTTCTCTCTCTCTCTGTCTCTCTGTCTCTCTCTCTCTCTCTCTTTCTTTCTTTTAACAAATGCTTTATTAACTTCTGGTTTCTGCCAGATTTTGAGTTACAATTTTTCCCCATTTTTCCCCTACCCACCACCCCAGAATAACAGTCCCACAAGATATCCCCTCATCCAATCTGCTCTCTCCCATATCTTCTACCATACCACCTTCAACTTTACCATTAGGGCAAGGTGAATCTTTGTGCCCCAATGCCTGCACATCTTATCTTTCAATTACACGCAAAATAATATTAATAATAGTATTTATATATATTTGAAACATTTAATTTTAAAACTTCGAATTCCAGATCCATTCCCTTCCTCCCTTGTCACCCACTTCCTCTGGGAAGATGAGTATTTCAGTATGTGTTGTATATGTATAGCTATGCAAAACATTACCATAGTAGATATATTGTAAAAAGCTGACTAAATTTCCCTCCCACCCATCCCACCCCCTACCTGGTCCATTCCCTACTTTGATCCTGCTGTCCGTCTTTGATAGTGGGTACCTCCAATCTCCTCTCCCCCTAGAATGTCCTACACTTCATCATCCCCCCTCTCATCCCCCATCCTCCTACCTGCTGCAGGGGGAGATATCACATTTATTATGTATGTCATTCTCTCCTTGAGCCAAATTCAATAAGAATATGGTTTTGCCTTTTGGCCTTCCTGTTCTTCCCCTCCCCTGTGACTACTTCCTCTTGCCTCTTCTACATGAGATAGTTTACTGCCCCCAGGTCTCTCCCCATCTCCTCTTGCCACTTTCCTCTCTTACCTCTTAACTTCACCCATTAAGTATCATCCATCCCCACCAAATTAAACCTGTGCCCTCTATCCATGTATAACTGTAAACATATATACACACATTCACATATGTATTCATATGCCCATATACGCTTCTCCAATAATTTTCATACTGAGAAAGGTTTTATCATTCACAATTTTTGTTTTTCCATGTAGGAATGTAAATAGTTCAATTATGATAAGTTCCTCTTGATTTCTTTTCACAATCCTCCTCCTGTTCCATCCTTTTTGCCCCCAAAATAGGAGTCTAAGGTTGCATTTTTCTGTTTACTTTTTTCCTTTGCCTAAGCATGTTGCCACTTAATTACTTGACTTTTGGGCTTGCTGCCACAGTAGGACTCTACCTCCACACAGGGGAGCTTCTTTCCCTAACTTTGCAGTCTTCTCAACTTAAGGGAGCTATTAGTTGGGTGGCCTCTGTGAAGTCCCCACACTGTCTGGCCAGCTGGACACACACCCTAGGATCTCCACCCCATACCATAATTCCGATCCAGGGAGGATAAAGCAGGAGCTGATTATCCCCCAGACTGATTCCTGGATCCCCTTACAGTTTGCAGTCCAGGAGCTGAAGCTGCAACTGAAGCTGCAAAATGGTGTCTGTGCTGTGTTTCCTCAGCCACTTCTTGCCCCCAGGGGAAGAAGCCTCCACATTCTGAAATACAGTTCCCAAAGTCCATAGGGCACTGACCTCTCACTTTGTCCTAGGCATATCTGGGTTGATAATTCTGGAATCGCCACAGCTACTATTGTTCTGGGGTCCCTCCAGCTGGATGCTGGCATGGCTGCCCTGGGGCTAAAACGACAACTCATGCGGGCCTGGGCTCAGCTCCAGGAGTCCTGCACTGTCAGCTCCCAGAGAGCTAATCCCTGCATGGCTGCTGGGCTGTCCTCAGTCAGAGGTTAGCTTCTCTGTGTTGTTCTGTGGGTGCTGGAACTCCACAATTTGTTCAGAATCCCCCTTTTACATTGTTTTGAAGTGATGTTGGCTGGAGAGCTGTGGAAGTGCTGTTTTTTTTTTTTTTTTGTAATACCTAGGAGTGTGTCTGAATATCAAAGAACCTCTTCTTAGAATGGTTGTACTTTGAATATGGAAATTATTTCAGACATTATCAACTCACTTATTACACAAGTGAAGAAACTATGATCCAGTGAATCAAGCACTTTCCTTCACTACCACCAGGACCAGCACCACCACCACCACCAATAACTGTTGACTGCTCCCAACAGCCAAGAGCCCTGCACATTACAGCACTCTCTAGACCAACTGTTATGCTTCCAAGTCAGTCATCACAATCATAATTGGAGGAAACAACTCCCCATTGAGGAATGATCTATTTCCACGAATTACTACATAGAAGTATGGGTAAGCCAACTTTCTTAAAGCTACATGGTGTTGGGGGATTATAGAAATTAGCATATGTGCTCGGCTCGGCTCCTGCGCTCTGCGAGCTGCCGGCTCCCAGACCGCTGCGCTGGTCCTTCCTGCAGGGCTGCTGGGCTGTCCTCAGCGGGAGGTTAGCTTCTCTGTGTCGTTCTGTGGGTGCTGGGGCTCCAGAAGTTGTTCAGATTCCTTTTTTACATAGTTTGTGGGGAATCTGGGGGCAGAGAGGCTTGGACGAGCTGTTTCTACTCCGCCATCTTGGCTCCGCCACCCTCGTGGAATCTTTCTGGTGGATGCTGTTGTTGAAGTCACCTCTGAAGTTAGCAAGGGTAAATAAAACACTTAGGTACCTTTGACAAGAACTCGAGATTAGCAGTGTTTCTGGTATCAGGGAACCATAAAAATGAAGAGGTTACCATAATGAGGGTTAGGGTTTCTCTGGAGACCCCAAAATACAAACACACCCCGTCCTGCTGAATGAGCCCAGGTCCACGTGAGCCGAGGTTTTAGCCCCAGGGCGGCAGGGCCAGCAGCCAGCTGGAGGAACCCCAGAACACCAGGAGCTGTGGCGACTCAAAAATTATCAACATAGACATGCCTAGGACAAAGTAAGAGGTTAGTGTCCTATGGACTTTGGGACCTGTATTTGGGGAATGCGTCAGCTCCCTCCCCTGGGGGCTAGAAGCCGCTGAGGACAAACGCCATTTTGTGGTTTTCAGAGGCAGCTCGGGCTCCCAGCCTACAAATCGTGGGGAGATCCAGCGATCAGTCTTGGGGGGTAATCGCTCTTGCTTTAAGCTCCCTGGATCTGGACTGTGATCTAGGGTGGAAGTTGTGGGTGGGTTTACAGCTTGCCAGAAACGGAGGTTGCCCCCCACACGTTCGGGACGAAAATTCCTCTATCTGGCCTTAAAGCCATAGTGTGGCAACAAGCCCAAAAGTCAAGCAATTAAGTGGCAACATGCCAAGGCAAAGGAAACAGAAAATGCAACCCTAGACTCCTATTTTGGGGGCATAGAGCAGGAAAAGGACTGTGAGGTCAGAAGTCCTGCTCCAAAAGCCCCAGGGGAAAACATGAGTGGGTGGCAGGCCATATAGGACCTTAAGAAGGACTTTAAAATTCAAATAAGAGAAGTGGAGGAAAAATTGGAAAGAGAAATGAGGATGCAGGAAAAGTATGAAATGAGGGTCAACAGCCTGACTGAGGAAAACAACACCTTAAAAAATAGACTAGCTCAAATGGCAAAGGAGGCCCAAAAGGGCAATGAGGAGAAGAATGCCTTAAAGAGTCGAATTTGCCAGATGGAAAAAGAATCTCAAAAATTCACTGAGGAGATTCATTACTTCAGAGTTAGACTGGAGCAAATGGAAGCTAGTGACTTTATGAGAAATCAAGATGCTGTTAAGCAGATCCAAAGAAATGAAAGATTAGAAGGCAATGTGAAATATCTCATGGGAAAAACCACTGACCTGGAGAATAGATCCAGGAGAGACAATTTAAAAATTATTGGACTACCTGAAAGCCATGATCAAGGAAAGAACCTAGAAATCACCCTTCAAGAATTCTCAAGGAAAACTGCCCTGATGTTTTAGATCCAGAGGGCAAAATAGAGGTTGAAAGAATCTACCGATCACCTCCTGAAAAAGATCCCAAAAAGAAAACTCCCAGAAATATTACAGCCAGGTTCCAGAATCCCCAGATCAAGGAGAAAATACTACAAGCGGCCAGGAAGAAACAATTTCAATATTGTGGAAACACAATCAGAATAGCCCAGGACCTGGCAGCTTCTACACTGAGGGCTGGAAGGGCATGGAATATGATATTCCAGAGGGCAAAAGAACTGGGAATGAACCCAAGGGTCACCAACCCAGCAAAACTGAGTATTTTGTTACAGGGGAAAATATGGTCATTCAGTGGAATAGAGGACTTTCAAGCATTCTTGAGGAAAAAACCAGAGTTGAATAGAAAATTTGACACCCAGACACAAGAAATAAGAGATGCCTGAGAAGGTAATCAGGGAAAAGAAATCAAAAGGAACTTATCAAAGTTGAACTATTTACATTCCTATATGGAAAAGTAATATCTGTGACTGATGATATCTTTCTCACTATGAAAATAATGGAATAAGGGGGTGTGGTCATATGAATACATATGTGAATGTGTGTGTATATGGTTACAGTTATATATGGATAGAGGGCATAGGTTGAATTTGTTGGGAAGGGAGAATACTCAATGGATGAAATTATGAGGTGAGAGAGGAAAGTGGCAAGAGGAGATGAGGAGAGACATGGTAGGGTAAACTATCTCATGTAGGGGAAGTGGTTGCAAAGGAGGGGGAGAATAAGGAAGGCTAAAAAGGCAAAACCACATTCACATTGAATTTGGTTCAGGGAGAAAATGACATACATACTAAATGGGATATCTCAACCTGCAGCAGGATAGGGGTAAGGAGGATGAGAGGAGGGACGATGGATGGGAGGGCATCCTTGGGGTGAGGGGAGGTTGGAAGTACCCACTATAGAAGAGGGACAGCATCATGTAGGGAATGGACCAGGTGAGGGGTGGGATGAGTGGGAGGAAATTATAAGCAGCCTTGTACAATATATCTACCATGATAATGTTTTGCATAGCTAGACATGTACAACATATACTGAATTACTTATCTCCCAAGAAGGAATGGGTGACAAGGGAGGAAGGAAATGGATCTGAAATTTGAGGTCATAACATGAGATGTTTCAAATATATATAAATACTATTATTAATACTCTTTTGCCCATAATTGGGAGATAATATGTGCAGGCATTGGGACACAAAGATTCATCTTCCTCTAATGGAAAAATCGATGGGGGTATGGGAGAAGGTATGGGAGAGAGCAGATTGGAAGAAGCGATATCTTGTGGGACTGCTATTCTGGGAGGTTGGGTAGGGGAATAATGGGGGGAAAATGATTGTAACTCAAAATCTGGGGGAAATGAATGATGTAAAACAGAAGTTAATAAAACATTTGTTTAAATAAAAAAAAAGAAATTAGCATATGCTTGGCAGGCCACCAAGCACAACCAGTTTTGGGACCAGTATTTGGGGAATGAGTCGGCTCCCTCCCCTGGGGCTAGAAGGCACTGAGGAGACACGCCATTTTGTAGTTTTCAGAGGCAGCTCCAGCTCCTGGCCTGCGAATTTGTAGGGAGATCCAGCAATCAGTCTGGGGGGTAACCGCTCTTGCTTTAACCTCCCTGGATCTGGATTGTGATCTAGGGTGGAAGTTGTGGGTGGGTTTACAGCTTGCCAGAAATGGCAGTTGCCTCCCACACGTTTGGGATGAAAATTCCTCTATCTGGCCTTAAAGCCATAGTGTGGCAACAAGCCCCAAAGTCAAGTAATTAAGTGGCAACATGCCAAGGCAAGGGAAACAGAAAAATGCAACCCTAGACTCCTATTTTGGGGGCATAGAGCAGGAAAAGGACTGTGAGGTCAGAAGTCCTGCTCCAAAAGCCCCAGGAGAAACCATGAGCGGGTTGCAGGCCATAGAGGACCTTAAGTAGGACTTTAAAAATCAAATAAGAGAAGTAGAGGAAAAACTGGAAAGAGAAATAAGAAGGATGCAGGAAAAGTATGAAATGAGGGTCAACAGCCTGACTGAGGAAAACAACACCTTTAAAAATAGACTAACTCAAATGGCAAAGGAAGCCCAAAAGGGCAATGAGGAGAAGAATGCCTTGAAAAGTGGAATTTTCCAGATGGAAAAAGAATCTCAAAAGTTCACTGAGGAGATTCATTTCTTCAGAGTTAGACTGGAGCAAATGGAAGCTAATGACTTTATGAGAAATCAAGATGCTGTTAAGCATATCCAAATAAACGAAAGATTAGAAGGCAATGTGAAATATCTCATGGGAAAAACCACTGACCTGGAAAATAGATCCAGGAGAGACAATTTAAAAATTGTTTGGACTACCCAAAAGCCATTATCAAATAAAGAACCTAGAAATCACCCTTCAAGAAATTCTCAAGGAAAATTGCCCAGATGTTTTAGATCCAGAGGGCAAAATAGTGGTTGAAAGAATCCACTGATCACCTAAAAAGATCCCCAAAAGAAAACTCCCAGGAATATTACAGCCAGGTTCCAGAATCCCCAGATCAAGGAGAAAATACTCCAAGCAGCCAAGAAGAAACAATGTCAATACTGTGGAAACACAATCAGGATAGCCCAGGACCTGGCAGCTTCTACACTGAGGGATCAAAGGGCATGGAATACGATATTCCAGAAGGCAAAAGAACTGGGAATGAACCCAAGGTCACCTACCCAGCAAGACTGAATATTTTGTTTCAGGGGAAAATATGGTCATTAAGTGGAATAGAGGACTTTCAAGCATTCCTGAGGAAAAAACCAGAATTGAATAGAAAATTTGACATCCAGACACAAGAAGCAAGAGATGCCTGAGAAGGTAATCAGGGAAAAGAAATCAAAAGGAACTTATCAAAGTTGAACTATTTACATTCCTATATGGAAAAGTAATGTCTGTGACTGATGATATCTTTCTCACTATGAAAATAATGGAAGAGGGGTGTGTGGTAATATGAATACATATGTGAATGTGTGTGTATATGGTTACAGTTTTATATGGATAGAGGGCATAGGTTGAATCTGTTGGGAAGGGAGAATACTCAAGGGATGAAATTATGAGGTGAGAGAGAGGAAAGTGGCAAGAGGAGATGGGGAGAGATAGGGTAGGGTAAACTATCTCATGTAGAAGAAGCAAGGGGAAGTGGTTGCAAGGGAGGGGGAGAATAGGAAGGAAAAAAATGCAAAACCACATTCTCATTGAATTTGGTTCAGGGAGAGAATGACATACATACTAAATGGGATATCTCAACCTGCAGCAGAATAGGGGGAAGGTGGATGAGATGAGGGATGATGGATGGGAGGGCATCCTTGGGGTGAGGGGAGGTTAGAACTACCCACTATAGAAGAGGTACAGAACCATGTAGGGAATGGACCAGTTAGGGTGTGGGATGAGTGGGAGGGAATTATAAGTAGCCTTGTACAATATATCTACTATGATAATGTTTTGCACAGCTAGATATGTACAACATATACTGAATTACTTATCTCCCCAGAGGGAATGCGTGACAAGGGAGGAAGGAAATGGATCTGAAAGTCGAGGTCTTTAACATTAAATGTTTCAAATATATATAAATACTATTATTAATACTCTTTTGCTTCTAATTGGGAGATAAGATGTGCAGGCATTGGGATACAAAGATTCACCTTCCTCTAATGGAAAAGTGGAAGGGGGTATGGGAGAATGTATGGGAGAGAGCAGATTGGAGGAAGTGATATCTTGTGGGACTGCCATTCTGGGAGGTTGGGTAGGGGAATAAAGGGTGGGGGGAATGATTGTAACTCAAAATCTGGCAGAAAAGAATGATGTAAAAGAGAAGTTAATTAAGCATTTTTAAAAATATAAAAAAAATAAAAAGAAGTGCAAGATGCATCTCCTGTGGAGGGATATTTTGAGAAACTCAGCTAATATATTACTGTCTAGCTAAAAGAGAAACGGTTCTGAGGTGATATGATAGAAAATAGAGAGAAAAAAATTAAGAGAAATATATAGCATAATGTCTATATATTCTGTCTACAAGTATATAATTTATTTGCATTAGTATCCAATTCCCATACATTTTTACATAGAAATCCATTTTTGGGGAGTTCATCATTCTTACTATTTTATTATTTTATTATCATTCTATTTTATCCCATCAATAGTTCTCAATGAAAAAGAAGGAAAAAACGTTAAAAAGTAAGCAGTCAAGCAAAACAAATCCATACCATGATGATTTCCAAATGCATACTCCTCTTTTTGAAGTCTGCTTTCATCATTTTTCCAAGAATTCTCTGAATCAAAGTAAAACTTCTGAGAATGCTTAGAAGGTCAATTTGGGATGATGCTTGCACTGGTGGACCATGAACATATTTATTCTATAAGTGTCCCCTTTGAAATGCCACTTAGTGGAAAAATAATCTGAAAAGGGAGGCAGGTGGTTATAGGCTTCCATAGAGTGATTTTTTTTTAGCAATATCTAGTTTATTTATGCCTGTGGAAAGGTAGATGTCACAGCACACACCCTTCAGCAGTGGAGTGCCTGCCATTTTCCTGGTCCCCCAGTTGGGGATGTACTTAACTCCACAGCCATCAGGAATGAGTCACTTCTCATCTCTCATATTCTCAAATTCCTCAGCATTGAACTTGGTGAAACTCCATTTCTTGGAGATGTGGATCTTCTGGCAGCCAGGGAACTTGAACTTGGCTCTAAACGAAGCTTAAATCACATGTCCTTTTTTTCTGGACCTTGGTTTGAATCGACATGATAACTTGGCCAATGTGTACATGGACTACAGTGCCCTGGGGTTTCCCAAAGTCTCCCCACATGCCAGTCTGGAGCCTACCAGCCCCAGCACATGACAACATCTTATTGATGTAGGTGACATGAAAAGGATGTAGCTGCATACGTATACGAAAGCCATCCTTTCCAGAACTCTTCACCATGTACTTGTTGGCATACATCGGAGTGGCTTCTAAGGCTACAGGTAATAGCTCTTCACATTCATCTGATACCATGTGACCACACAATGGAAATTTATCCACTTTCACTTTCTTTCTAACAAGATCAAAGATTCTCATCTTGGCATCAGGAATTCCCATGCAGAAATGGGACTTCGGTTATGGCTTGTTTTTACAGTATCTATAACAGCAGGCGAGATGATGCCCCATGCCAACAGCACCAGCGATGACTGTATCTTCAAGGAGAGAAGGGAAACAAGGGCGTCTGTGGGGCCGAGGCCAGGGCCATGGCTGGGGCTGCAGCCAGAGCACGGGTCTAGGCAGAGTGAGAGACAGCACGACCACAAGCACTCACATCGCTACAGGGAAAAGGAGTTTTTGTTTATTTTATTTTTTTAATTTTTTAATTTTTTTTTATTTTGTTGTTTTTTTTATTCAAATAAAGGGAAGGAAAAAGCAAGTCAGAGAAAGTACTTTGGAGATATCTTTGGCCATTGATTTAATTGGAATTCTTAATTTTTTAGTGACATTTCTTTATAATGCTGTCATTGAATAAATTGCTCCATTCTCTTCTCTTTTCTCTGGGTCAGGAATGAAGGTAGGAAAGAAGGAAGGAAAATGTAAGAAGTGCTATACTAGCTATTTAGGGAAATATAAGTATGTGTGGGGATTTCAGGGAGGTTTAGTACCTCTAGTCTGAAGGCTTGCTAAGACTTTCTCAGGGCTTTTCATCCATTTTGGTGTCTACCTTTCAGTCCACTCTCACTTATGGCTGCAAGAAGCTGTAGAATGCATAGGTGTTACACCCCAGTTAAAACCATATCAATGTACAGGCAAGTTGTTGAGTGAGGATGATCTCTACCTAAAGCTTATGAAGACTTCCCCCAGCACAATTAGTTAATGTGAACAATTTGTTCTAATGGTCATGAAGATAGATGAAGTAGGAGCTATGGGGCATTTAGGGCTTGGCCAGTCATCTAAGATAACAATGTCGTCCATACATACCAGGCCATTGCCAGTCATCCTAATTTTTGTCTTGCCATTGGAATCCAATGAGACAGCAAGGCTAATGATTTTGTGAAACTCTGCCTCATTTAAATCCAATTTGTAAGTAATTCAAGACATCACCCTATGATGTCATTGGTCCCCCTCAAAAATGTAGTTAAAAAAACAGGTCATCTTTTATTAAAACAGTTTAAGTGATATAATACTTCCTGTAGCGTTTGTGGTACAATTGAATTCAATCTCTCATCCCTTATTCAGTCATATGAAATATATGTATGATATTCTTATTCTTCATGAATGATTTTCCCTTCTTTTCTAGACCAGATAGTCACCTTTCTTTTTTTTTTCTTTTTAACACACCCATTTTTCTTGCACCACTTCAAAACAGTTATAAAATTATCCACTGTGTTTAAATTCTGAAGTAAAAGTTCATATTATATTTGTAAAATTGCCTTCACTGACAATATCAATGATGATGAATTAATTGGGTTTCACACTATACCAGTTAGGTAGATTAAGGACATTATCAGACTCCTGGTGGGAATTTAAATTGTTTACTCATATGAGTTGAAATCACTCTTCCAGGACAGGTAATTTGCTAAATGGTTCTGTGAAAGAGTCAATTTCTTTCATATGAATGAGCAGTATACTGACAATAAGATCAGGTTCATTAATAATTGCTGTTGTCTCTGAGGTGATACAGAATGGTTTAGAAAAGAAAAATTCCATAAAATTCTGGAAAAAAATGAAATTCTCTGACTCAAAGTAAAACTGTTGAGAATGTTTAGAAGGTCAATTTGTGATGCTGCCTGGGCTTGTGCACCATGAGCATATTTACTGTATTAGTGGCATACTTGAAATGCCACTTACTGGCATTTCAGGCAGGGGAATCGTGGGGATAGTGGTTTTCATAGAGTGAAGTGCTTAAAAAATTGCAAATGGAGTAAAGAAAAGAGAAATACAGAGAGAGTGATCTGTGATAACCTCAACTGTGGTTGTCCTCCCCCAGTACCAACTGTAACATGTTGACTTATTTTAAAATTCACCAATTTTCTGAGTTCCCTTTAATTTAGCAAGCCTCATTTTTAAATTTCTTTTTTTTTTTGAGGGGGGGAGTGGGTGTGTGGGTGGAATATGTCAGGTTTGTCTCTGAGACATTTGTATAAGACTTCCATAATTGGTAGAAAGAGTAATTCCTCAATATTGGTCTGATTTCCAGCTTCTACCAAAGAAAAGAATATGTTCCAAAGAAATAAAAGTCCCTAGAAGGGAGAGCAAGCTTTGGGAAGGAGTCAACATGTTGAGTGATAATTCTCCCTAAATCTTAAGAAAATGCCTAAACCTTTGGGCAGAGCCAAGATGGCAGAGTGAAAGCAGGGACTCATCTTTAACACCCAAATGAATTCCTTCAGTGACCTCTAAAATAAATCTGAATAGTTTTAGAGAGGTAGAATCCATCAGAAGACTAATCTGGCAAATTTCCAGCCCAGCAAAGTGTTGAAGGGTAGGATTTCTTGCAAGTGGCTTGCATCAACTTAGACTTGACCACAGCTGAGCTGGAGTAAGCCCAGGCAAACTGACTTACCACAGTGGTAATTCCCAAACCTCTCACTGCAGGAGGTGGTTCTGTGAGAACTGAAGGAGAGAAAAGTGCAGGGCCTATGTCAGGGGCAGTAGCTCCTGGGGCTATCAGCCCACAGCATGACAGTTTAAAAATAACCTGCCTGAACTTCCAGGAGACAAGATGGCAGAGTAAACCTTAGCTGCTGTAATTTCCCTCTTTGACCCTGAAAAACCCAGAGAATATTACCCCAGGGCAAAATACTGAAATAGTGGAACCAGGGGGCAGGTTTTGGTGCTCTAGAGGAAGGGTGTGGCAGTAGTTGTGTTAAGGCTAAAGTGGGGAGGCATACCAACAAATGACATCTCAATTGATTTGGAGGAGTTCCTGAATGGAAGGGCTTGGAGCAAGCAAGAACTAACACCACAACTACAAGTGTGCCTTAGCAAAATCAGGGGAATCTGCAGACAACATCACGGCCCACTCACCAGCAGCTGAGGCTGCCTGAGCTCTAGACCAACACCTCACAGTATAAGCTTCAGTGTAACCAAGGAGAAACACCAAAAGGACTAGCCTTGGCCTCAGTGTAGGCAGAGGGCAAAACACACAAAGCCAATAATCAGGTCTCTAACACCCAGCATAAGAATTGTGGGCCAGTGCCTGCTATACCCCAGAAGTAGAAATTCCCTTTAAAAGTCAGGAAATATGCAATCACAATGGGTAAAAACAAATTGTAAAACAACAACAACAGCAACAACAACAACACAACATTAAAATCATATAATGGTGAGCAAGAAGACCCAAATTCAGAAAATGATGGCATTGACCCTATACCGTCCTTTGAAACCTCAAAAGGGAATATGTACTGACTTATGACTAAAAATCATTCTTGGGAGTGGTCAAAAAGAATTTTAAAAGCCAAATTACAGAGGTAGAAGATAAAGTAATGAATATTTTATTTTATTTTTATTATTTCTTTGTTTACATCATTCTGTTCCACAAGATATTGGGCTACAAATTTTCTCCTCAATTCTACCCTACCCGTTGCTCCAAAATATCGATCCCACTGAATATCCACTCCCTCAATTTGCTTTCTCCCATATCTTTCCCCATCCCCCCTTTGATTTTCCAGTAGGGCACTGTGGATCTCTATGCCCCAGTGCCTCTATATCTTCTTTCCCAGTTACATGTAAAATAATAATACTAATAATATACATATATTTTAAACATATGATTTTAAACATTTGAATTCCAGATTCTTTCCCTATCTCCCTCTTCACTCTCCCATACTGGGAAGATAAGCAGTTCAATATATATTGTACATGTGTGACCATGCAAAACATTTCCTTAATGGTATACTGTGAAAGACTGACTATACTTCCCTCCATCCTATTCCACTCCCCATTAGTTCTATTCTCTACTTTGATCCTGTCCCTTTTCAAAAGTGGGCACTTCCTGTGAAGACTCCCACATTCGGGACGGAAGCTCCCCTGTCTGGTGGCAGAGTCCTACTGTGGCAACAAGCCCAAAACTAAAGTAATTAAGTGGCAACATGCATAGGCAAGGAAACAAAATAAACAGAAAAAATGCAACATTAGACTCCTATTTTGCTGGGAAAGAGGATTGAAGCAGGGAACAGGAGGAGGACTGTGAGGTCAGAAATCTTGCTTCAAAAGCCACAAAGGAAAATAGGAGTGGGTTACAGGCCATAGAGGAACTTAAGAAGCATTTTAAAAATCAAATAAAAGAAATGGAGGAAAAATTGGGAAGAGAAATGAGGACACAGGAAAAATGTGAAATGAGGGTCAACAGCCTGACTGAGGAAAATAACACGTTAAAAAATAGACTAACTCAAATGGCAAAGGAGGCCTAAAGGGCAATGAGGAGAAGAATGCCTTAAAAAGCCAAATTTGTCAGATGGAAAAAGAATCTCAAAACCTCACTGATGAAATTCATTACTTCAGAGTTAGACTGGAGTAAATGGAAGCCAATGACTTTATGAGAAGGCAAGATGCTGTTAAACAGATCCAAACAAATGAAAGAATAGAAAGCAATGTGAAATACCTCATGGGAAAAATGACTGACCTGGAAAATAGATCCAGGAGAAATAATTATAAAATTATCGGACTACCTGAATGCCATGATCAAAGAAAGAACCTAGAAATCACTCTTCAAGAAATTCCCAAGGAAAATTTCCCTGATGTTTTAGACCCAGAGGGAAAAATAGAGGTTGAAAGAATCCACAGATCACCTCCTGAAAAAGATCCCAAAAAGAAAACTCGCAGGAATATTATAGCCAGGTTCCAGAATTCCCAGATCAAGGAGAAAATACTACAAGCAGCCAGGAAGAAAAAAGTTTCAACATTGTGGAAACACAATCAGAATAGCCCAGGACCTGGCAGCTTCTACACTGAGGGATCAAAGGGCATGGAATATGATATTCCAGAGGGCAAAAGAGCTGGCATTGAAACTGAGAATCACCTACCCAGCAAAACTGAACATGTTGTTTCAAGGGAAAACATGGTCATTCAGTGGAACAGAGGACTTTCAAGCATTCTTGAGGAAAAAACCAGAGTTGAATAGAAAATTTGACATTCAGACACAAGAAGCAAGACATGCTTGAGAAGGTAATCAGGGAAAAGAAATCAAAAGGAACTTATCAAAGTTGAACTATTTACATTCCTCCATGGAAAAACAATAACTGTAACTGATGAAACCTTTTTAATTATGAAAATAATGGAAGAAGGGTATATGGACATATGAATACATGTGTGAATGTGTGTGTATATATGTTTATAGGTATACATGGGTAGATGGCACAGGTTGAATTTGGTGGGAAGGGATGATACTTAAGGGGTGAAGCTATGAGGTGAGAGAGGAAAGTGACAAGAGGAGATGGGGAGAGACAGGGTAGGGTAAACTATCTCATGTAGAAGAAGGAAAGGGAAGTGGTTGCAGGGGAAAGGAAGAACAGGAAGGCAAAAAGGCAAAACCATATTCTCATTGAATTTGGCTCAGGGAGAGAATGACATTCATACTAAATAGGATATCTCACCCTGCTGGAGAGTAGGGGGAAGGGGGATTAGAGAGGAGAATGATGGAGAGGAGGGCTTTCTGGGGGGATCAGAGGTTCGAATTACCCACTTTCAAAGAGGGACAGGGTCAAAGTAGGGAATGGACCAGGTGGGGGGATGGGTGGGAGGGAATTATAAGCAGCCTTTTACAATATATCTACTATGGTAATGTTCTGCATAGCTATACATGTACAACACATACTGAATTACTTATCTTCCCAGAAGGAGTGGGTGACAAGGGAGGAAAGGAATGGATCTGAATTTTGAAGTTTTAAAATTAAATGTTTCAAATATCTACAAATACTCTTATTTATACTATTTTGCTTTTAATTGGGAGGTAAGATGTTCAGGTATTGGGACACAGAGATTTACCTTGCTCTAATTGTAAAGTTGAAGGGATTATGGGAGAAGATATGGGACAGTGCAGATTGGATGAGGGGATATGTTGTGGGACTGCTATTCTGGGGTGTTGGGTAGGGGAAAAATGAGGAAAAAATGTAACTCAAATTTGGAGAATATGAATGATATAAACCAGAAGTTAATAAAGCATTTGTTTAAAAAAAAGTGGGCTCTTCCAACTTCCCTCCCCCCCTTTTTTGTCTTTTTAATTCAATTTATTTATATTTGGTTTTTAACATAAATGTTCACAAAAGTTTGACTTATATTCCCAATAAATTCCTGTCTCACTTCTCAATATTATTTTTTTATAAAAAAGGGAATAGAAAAAATGTTACAATTGAGGGAAAGAGCAGTAAGGTGAAAGGGAATGGGACAAACTAATTCTCATTGAATTTGGCTTAAGGAGGGAATAGCATACACACTCAATTGGATATCTTACCTTACAGTATAATAGGGGAGTTAAGGATAAAAGTGGGGAGAATAGAAGGTAGGGTAGATTGAGGGATAGAGTAGTTAGAAGCAAACATTTTTTAAAAGCGTTGGTGTCAAAGGAAGTAAAAAGTAGAATAAATGGGGGACGGGACAGGATGGAGGGAACTATGTTTAGTCTTTCATAATATAACACTTATGGAAATGATTTGGACAACTACACATGTCCAACCTATGTTGAATTGCTTATCTTCCTGGTGGGAACCAGTGAGGAGTAAAGAAGGGAAATATTCTGGAACTCAAAGTTTTAAAAATAAATGTTTAAAAAATATTTTGCACATTCAACTAGGAAATAAGATATGTAGGCACTGGGGTATAGAAATCTATCTTTCCCTACTATAACGTTAGGGGCTAGGCGTGATATGGTAGGTTATAAGAGAGGACAGATTGAGGGAGGGGCTATTTAGTAGGCTTGCTATTTTGGGGTTGGGGGTAGGGGAAAGACTGGGAGAAAAAAATGTCACTCAAAATTTTGTGGACATTAATTAATTTCAAAAAAAGATTATAGAAACTTATCCTCATAATAATATACTTTAGTCAGGTAGGTTTTATTCTTGGAATGCAAGACTGGTTTGATATAAGGAGTACTATCAGTATAATCAATCACATCAACAATGACATTAGTAAAAACCATGATTATCCCAGTAGCTACAGAAAAACTATTGACAAGATACAACACCCATTGCTATTAAAAAAACATTGGAAAACATAGGAATAAATGGAGTCTTCCTTAAAATATTAAGAAGCATCTATCTAAAACCATCATTGAGTAGTATGTGTAATAGAGATAAGCTAGAAACATTGTCAATAAGATTGGGGGTGAAACAAGGAATTCCACTGTTGCCCCTCTTATACAATTTGGTACTAGAAATGTTATCTATAGCAAAAAGAGAAGAAAAAGAAATTAAGGGCATCAGATTAGCAAAGAAAAACCTAAATTATCACTCTTTGCAGGTGATATGATGATATACTTAGAGAATCAAGTAAAAACTACTTGAGATATGTAATATATTTAGCAAGGTTGCAGGATATAAAATAAACTCTTATAAATCCTAAGCATTCCTACATATTTCTAAGGAAGTCCAACAGCAAGATACAGAAAGAGAAATTCTATTTAATGAGACTGAAGACATTATGACATATTTTTGAGTCTACCAGTCTACCTGCCAAGATAGACCTAGGCACTATATGAACACAATTACAAAACACTTTTTTTTTGCCTTTTGGAAGCCAATTGGGGTTAAGTAACTTGCCCAAGATATCATGCCTAGGTTTTTATTTGTGTGTGCATTAAGTGTCTGAGGCCAGTTCCCGAACTCAGGTCCTTCTGACTCCAGGGCCAACGCTCTACTCACTGCTCCACTTAGCCGCACCTACAAAACACTTTTCACAGAAATAAAGTCAGATCTAAATAACTGAAAAAAAAAAAAACAAGACATCAGTAGTTCACTGTTAGGTTGAACTAATATAATAAAAAGATAAATTTTGTCTAAATTATTTTATGTATTTATTGCCATACTAATCATTTCCTGCTCCCCCAAATATTTTATAGTGCTAGAAAAATACTAACAAAATTCATCTATAAGGACAAAAGATCCAGATTATCAAGGGAATTAATGAAAAGAAATTCTAGGGAAGTTGGCCTAGCCATATCAGATTTTAAATTGTATCATAAAGCAGAATTCATCAAAATTAGTTGGTACTGGCTGAGGAATAGAGTAGTGAATCAGTGCGATAGATTAGGTACACAAGATCCAGTAGTCAAGGACTATAATAATTTACTGTTTGATAAATCCAAAGAATACATTTTCCGGGATAAGAACTCACTATATGACAATACCGCTGGGAAAACTGGAAAAATATTGCAGAAACTGGGCATAGAACAATATCTTATACTGTACACCAAAATAAAATCTAAATGGGTTCACCATCTAGTTATAAAGGCTGATACTATAAGCACTCTGGGAGAGCCAGGAATACTTTACCCCTCAGATTCATGGAGAAGGGAAGAATTTATGACCAAACAAGTGATAGAGAGCATTACAAAATGCAAAACAGATCATTGTGATTACATTAAATTGAAAAGTTTTTTGTACAAACAAATATAACCAAGATTAAGAGGGAAGTGGAAAATTGGGAAATAATTTTTAAAACCAATGTTTCAGATAGAGGCCTCATTTCTCAAATATACAAAGAACTGAGTCAAATTTATAAGAATAAGAGTCATTCTTGAAAGAGGATCAAAGGACATAAACAGGCAGTTTTCAGAGGAAGAAATTAAAGGTTATCTATAACCATATGAAGAAATGCTCTAAATCACTATTAATTAGATAAACGAAAATGAAAACAATTCTGAGGTACCACATCTCACCTGTTAGACTGGCTAACATGACAAAACAGAAAAATGAACATTTCTGGAGATGAGGGAAAATTGGAACACTAATGTGTAGTTGGTGGAACTATGAAATGATCCAGCCATTCTGGAGGGCAATTTGAAATTATGCCAACAAAGCTACAAAGTACGTACCCTTTGACCCAGCAATACCACTTCTAGGACTGTATCCCAAAGAAATTATAGAAGTGGAAAAATAGCCTACATATCCAAAAATATTTATAGCAGCTCTTTTTATTGTGGCAAAGAATTCTAATTCAAGGGATTGCCCATCAGTTGGTAAATGTTTAAATAAGTTGTGGTATATGAATGAAATGGAACACTATTGTGCTATAAGAAGTGAGAAACAGATGGACTTCGTAATAACATGAAGAGTGATGTAAACTGATGCTTAGCGAGAGGAACAAAACCAGGAGATCATTGTACATAATTATACACACATAATAGCTTTGATTACTGACTTTGATAGACTGGACTCCCCTCACCAATGCAATGTTATAAGACAACTCCTAAGGACACATAATGGAAAAGACTACCAACATCAAAACAAAGATTTATAGAGTCTGAATGCAGATTGAAGCTAGCTACTTGCTCTCTCCTTTTTGTTTTGTTTTGTTCCTTCTTTCTTGTTCATTCCACTGGTTATAATCCTTCTTTACCACTTAACTGATATTTTATGTTAAGGCATTTTTATAACCTATATTGAATTGCATGCCTCCATAGGGTAGGATGTAGTAGGAGAGGGAGGGGGAGAAAATCTGAAATTCAAAAGCTTGTAGAACTGAATGTTTCAAATGAAAAGTATATATATATATATATATATATATATATATATATATATATATGTATATATATATATATATATATACGTGTGTGTGTGTGTATGTATATACACACACACACACACACACACACACACAAAAGAAAAGATGCCTAGGTACAAACTTTCTTACTGCTGTTCTTTGGAGTAAACTACTGCAAGAACTTTTTTTTTTTTTAGTGATTATATATTTGTTTAAACATATTTTAAATATTTTTTCAGTGTATACCTCAATATTTTTTTGCTGTTCACAGAAATCTCATTTTTTTAATGCAGTCTGTATCACTCTTGGAAACTTGTTAGAATGCACATTTTAAACTTGTGGTCCTTTTAAATATTCTAAAATTTTTATTAACATTCATTTTCTTTCAAATTTTGAATTCCAAACAGTCTCTTTCCCTCTGGCCCTGACCCATACTTTGAGTAGGCATGCAACATGATATCCATTTACCATTTTTGTGAAGCCATGCAAAATATATTTTCATATTAGACAGCTTGAAAAAAGCAAGAAAAGTACAGTAAAATATGCTTCAATCTGCACTCAGAGCTCATCAATTTTATCTCTGGAAGTGGAATCCATTTTTTAAAAACAATGAGTTCTCTTCAATTTTGTTGAATCATGGTATTGCTCAAAGTTACAAAGACTTTTAGAGTTTCTTATCATTGCAATTTTGCTGTCTTTATGTAGGATGTTCTCCTGCTTCTGATGACTTCAATTAGCAATAGACATACATGCATATATGTGTATGTCTGTGTATTTATATATTTACGGGTGTATATGCACAAAAACATTTTACAGGGATATCTATCTATATATCTATCTAGCCAGATTTTTTTTTCTGGGGCCATCCCCTTCATAGTTTCTTATAAAACATTTAAATTCAATCACTTTCATGTATCAGAAGTTGTTCAGCCTTTCACCAATTGAAGGACATCCCCTCAATGCCTCTGTCACCACAAAATTAGTTGCTATTTTTGTTCACACCAGTTCTTCTCCTATTTCTTTGATCTTTTTGTGATCTAGACCAAGTTGTAGAATTGCTGGTTCAAAGGGGATGCACAACCTGATAATCCTTAGGGCATCATTTCAAATTGTTCTCCAGATCAATTAGGGGACTTCACTCTTCCACTAATGCATTAGTATACCTATTATCCCAAAATTCCTCCAGCATTTGACATTTTACTTTTTCAGTCATCTTTGTTAATTTGATAGATAAGAGGCAGTAACTCAGCATTGTTTTAATATACATTTTTTCTTATTAATAATGATTCATAGCATTTTATATGAC
Organism: Gymnobelideus leadbeateri; assembly: GCA_011680675.1. Lineage (NCBI taxonomy): Eukaryota > Metazoa > Chordata > Mammalia > Diprotodontia > Petauridae > Gymnobelideus > Gymnobelideus leadbeateri. Next base: position 205,515 of record WOXC01009523.1, on the reverse strand, counting down.
CACTGATAATTTTCATTTATTTTCCTGAAAACTGCCTGTTCATACCCTTTCACCATTTATCAATAGTATACAGGTTCTTATTTTTAGAAATTTGCTTCATTTAAGTATATATTTGAAAAATAAGACCTTTATTATAAAGACTTGTTATAATCCCTCCCCCATTTTCCTGACTTACTTCTAATTTTGGCATCGTTTGTTTTACTTGTACAAATTAAAAAAAATGATTCACACCAAAAACTATCCGTTTAATTTCCATGAACCTCTCTATCTTTCACTTGATCTCAAACTCTTCCCTTATCCATAGATTTGACAGGTGTTTTATTTTTTCTTCCCTGCACCCTTAATTTGATTGTGTTATTACCTTTAATGATCGTGTACACATTCTGACCTTATTTTGTTATATACTTTCAGATTTTGGCCTATATTCACTTTCTAGCAGGATGTTTTAGAATATACATTTTAAGTCGATTAAAGTTAAGCATATGAAGAAGACATTAAATATGTGACCACGTACTGTTTTCCTTACTTACATTAAAAAAAAAAAACCTACAAAATTTACCACTTGAAAAATTATGGTGGAGGTGGTGTGGCAGTGTGGCTGGTAATTAATTTTAAGTTTCATAGTGTTTGTTATTTTAGGGGAAAATAGTTGCACATGATGTAACCTACCCAGGACATCAAAGATTTTTTTTTTCAAGGTGATTACATTTAAACCACTATGAGCTATCTTTTCCTCACTGCTACACCACTACTGCCAACACAGTTTTATTTGAAATGAGTATAATTAAATAAAATCCTATTCCACAGATTGTAATTTTCATTATTATTGATATTTTAATTATTATTTTCTTACATGACTTTGAGTTTGCTGGAATATGAAGCTCAAAGACAACTGAGTAGCTGTTATGGGAATAAATGATGATTATAGCTTTTTAAAATATAGTCATTAGCAATCTTAAATAATTAAGAACCCCTTTTCTCTATGACACTTAAAGGTTATTAAAGTTACATTTTTAGTGTATTATAAATATTCAGAAAAAAATCTGTGAAATTGAATCATGATGAAATCTAAGGAAAAAATTGTATCAAGAACTAGAGAAACATGCAAAAAACTTAGGTAATGCAATTGTACACATTGCATTTTACCCATTTGTGTATAATTTTTTTTTCCCGAAGTTACTGAAACAATAGTTAATTTTGCCTGGCACTATGTATGTGGAATGTTTGATGTGTGTGTGTGTGTGTGTGTGTGTGTGTGTATGTGTGTGAGTGTGTGTGTGTGTGTGTGTGTGTGTGTGTGTGGTGTAGAAATTTCAATTAGTAATTTACTTATAAGGATAAGACAAAAAATTGATACAAATTAAAAATAATCACTGGCAGTTAGCTATTAGGATTTACAGGAATTATAATACCAAAGTGAGAACCTTTGCAATGAGAAGTATACTGAAACTACTATGCTGAATTCATAAAAAATTACAACATAGCGACATGGTGATGATTCTACACCAGGATATTAGTGAGACTGCTTTAAACTTTACTATCACATTATTAAGTCCATTTTAGAGTTAAAGTTCATTCAACATAAAAAAAGTCTAGATGATTAACTAGAGAACAAAGGATCCATTTCCAAATTAATATATACAGTAGAACAAGAGCAAAGAGACATCAGTAATTCAGAAACACTCAACATTTCACTAAAAAATCATATAGTATAGAAGGGAAAGACCTATAGGCAAGAATTAAAAAAAATGTTTTTCCTTGATAGCAAGTGAACTGAAATGTTTCCTATCCAACAAAGCTATAATAAGACAATGTGGCAATCCTTTTTGTACCGAACAGATTTTCTCAAAAACCTTGTAACATGAAGCAAAGAAATATTTCAGCCAAAAAAAAAATCCTAGGAATATCAATGAATTAGGGGACTCACTGTGAAGCAATATATGTCTAGGACCAGGTATATTCAAAATGCACTGTGATGTGAGAGGATGTGGAGGGAACATAGGATACATACCTAACTTTCACACCATTGCAGACAACTAATTTGCATTCTCTCTCTCTCATATGACAGTCAGAAAATCCAGGCTGTTGCTGAGAAAAGCTTATTTGTAAACGATTTGTAGGTTAAATACTCCATCTCCAAGGAACTAAGGCATTTAATCCTTTTTATTTTTTACTGTTGGATATCACAGAGCTAATTAGGAAAAAACAAGAGTGGCTTAAAAAGGTAGAAAAATAAGAAAATAGTTATATAGGAGTATAAAATGAGAGAACATATAATCAAATATAAACTAATAAATTGTATGAATAATCCTATTCTCTCAAATTATACATTACTCATAATATTTCACCAAGTATTTATCAGTCTGGAAAGAAGTAGAAGATCACCATTCCCTTAAAGGCAACTTGGATCAGAAACTTAAAGGTACAAATAATTTTGTGTTCATTTATTACAACTCTTTCATTTTGCAAATGAAGAAAATGTGTATTGTAAGAGGGAATTTATCTCTTCCAGTTCACAGGAGTAGAAAAAAAAAACTGGGATTTGAACCCAGGCCCTTGGATTCCAAAGCAAGTGCCATAAAATATCCATTCCAACATGAAATATCCAAGATAGCTAATATTCATATTTCAGTAATATTCTAATTACTGTCTCAAGGTGTCTGCTGTCATGATAGGAAATACAAAGACTTACAAATATCAAGAGATTGTCAGTGAATGTAAATATGAAAACTGTAAACAATCACCTTCTAAATATAATTGCATTAAAAATTTAACAATGTTATTTAAGTTTTGTTTGAGAAAATATTACAAAAGAATTACTGTCTGTATTCATACATCTAAATGTTTATATATTAAAAACTTTCAAATAGTACTTGCTCACAGATTAAGCATATTCAATATTCTGAAGTTATGCTAACAATCTTCTAATTGACTTTAATCAAACCTTGAAGATTTTCCATCAAATCCACATTTCCAAAATATGCTGTCTTATTGAATTGATTTTTGGCTTGCTTTCTTTAGTAGTTTTTGAAGGAAAAATGTGTTTAACATTGCAAATAAGTTTTCAAGACCTTTAAGGTTCATCATTCTATTGCTGGGAAATTACGTCTTCTAAGTTTACAAGGATGCTGTTTTACTATGATACATACAGTGTATTATATGTGTGTTTATTCATAGAACATTGATTTGGTAAGGAGGATATAAGCTCCACTCAGGCAAGTACAGTAAATTTCTTATACCTCATATTCAAGGTAATAATATGAATTGTCCAGTGGTAGTCTTATGAATTTAATAATGACAAGAACAACAACAACAGTCATGATGATGATGATGATGATGATGATGATGATGATGATGACATTTATATAACACTACATATCATAGATCAAGTTAAGTACTTTATAACTATTATATTATTTAATCCTCACAACAACCCTGGAGTGGGAAGTAGGTGATATTATTAATGCCATTTTATAGATGAGGAAGCTGAGGCGAATAGTGGTTAAGTGATTTGCCCAGAGTCATATAACTAATAATTATCTGCAGGAGGATTTCTGACTCTTGGCTTTCCATTCTTTCCACTGAAACACCTAGAATGAGTATTTATTGCATTGTTTAAATTCTTGATATTACATTTAATTCTTCCCTTTCCCCCCTTCAATCATTTATAAGACCAGTCAATTAACTATAAATATATTCCAGGTTTGAATCTTTCTTTTTTATAAATATTCCCACTATCCTGTTATAGGCTTAAATTGTCATTCAACTGTAAAATTATGAAAATCTTCTCAAAAGTCTCCTTGTGGGTAATCTGCCCCCTTTCCAGTCTATTTTTCAACCTGTTCCCATATTTATTCTTCCATATATATAATTCTGATAATGCCACTCTTCCATTCAAAATTCTTGAAAGATCCCTATTTTCTATTGAATAAAGTGTATATTCCCTCATCTGACAGCCAAGGCTCTCTACACCAACATTTCTCCTTACCTCTCCAAGTTTATCTCATATGACTTCTTTTGTTATTCCCTACTCGAGATACTTGCATTGCAGTGAGATGGAATTTTTTTTAATACCTCTAATACATATCCCATGTTTTAACATTATCATTCCATTCAGTATTTCCTCAATTTTGCTTCTTTATTCTTTTATTACAAGACCTTTTGAGATCTCAAGGAATGACCTTAAGAGGCACCTTCTTCACCTTTCCCAACATTCCATCTGTTGGGTAGCTAGTATAGTATGCCCTTCAGAAAATGGAACAATTCATTCGTATATTGTGCAAAATCCAGGGGTGAATTCAGTGGTGAAAAATTAGTAGCAAACATTTTAATTTTGAGCCTATTCTCCTTAGGCACAAAAATGATAAAGGGAAAATTATTCCTATTATATGTTTATACATGTTCTTAGCAAGAATGATATTATGAAATCTATTTTTTCTGTTACATACTACTTTGCCCTGTAGAAATTGTTAAAGCAGTAAATGTATCATTTACTAAATAAAATTAAAGCATTAACAATGCTTGTCAATAATAATAATAATAAATATTGGATTCTATAATAGTCAATAAATATTTTTAATTTCCTACTATATTCCAGGCACTATGTTAAGTCCTGTGGATAAAATTAAGAAGGGAAGATAGTGCCTGTCCTCTTGGAACTTAAAATAGAGTTGGAGTAGAAGCGATTATGCAGAAAAAGGTTGAAAACATGAGGCAAAAAGTGAAAGAAGTCCCAGAGTAGTGCAGAGAAGTAAAAAAAAATGAAATAAAGTATGAGCTGAGCTCTCTCATGAAATAAAAGCTTGATAGGTAATGGATTTGCCCAGTAATCAGAGACACAAAAGTAGCGAGAAGGTTGAGTACCAAGTCTTATGGGATTGTTCAGAATGAGATTTTCACAAAAATGAGCTTCTTGGGGGCATGGTGGAAAAGTCAGAGAAGTCCCAAAATAGTGTAGCCATGTAAAAAGTTATATTTCAGAGCAAAGTTCTCTCTGTAAATAGAGGTTTCTAAATGATTTTTATAATATAAAGTGCACCTGCTATTAGTCTAATTATTAAGGTTGAATGATTATTTTTATTAATCAACATTTCTGAAGTCCATGAGCTTCATTCTAGTAGTAGCTCTATGGAGTGATGCATTAATTCCTTCAGGCCAAGAGGATGGCATGAATTTTCTTTAGAAGAACGATGCTGATTTACAAGTGTAATTATATCTATTCATGTTCAAAATATTCTCCTTTATTTTTTCATGCAGAAAATGACTGGCAACTTATATAAACTTTCATCTTGACAGTGATAACAGAATAGAAATTAAATCCAGAAATTTAAGTGTCTCTGATCTTCTTCTCTGTACCATATTTTCTTTCAGTCATTTTCATTTCAGCCATTTATGCACAAAATTATAGTCTTGTTCATTCTGATGTTTATGTTTAGGAAAATATTGGGAATTTCAAAAGCCTAAGTGCAGCTTTAAGATTTACTAACTTCAGAAGTATAAATGCTACAATAGTGGAAGGTTATAATTTGGAAATTTGATTACTTAGTCTTTATACATATTACATTTTAATGAATTCTGTACAAAGTATGTTTTAAAAATTAACAAAACAGGGCACTCTATTATAAAAAGCATATGTTAATGTAATGGAATATTATTGAGCTATAAGAAACGAGGAGACAAACTGATGCTGAGCGAGAAGAGTAGAATCAGAAGAAATCTGTATACAATCACAGACACATCATATGTGTGATGACCAACTATGACTGACTGTACTCTTTTCAGCAATGCAGTGATATAAGTCAATCCCGAAAGACTCAAGAAAGAGAGAAATGCGACATCCAGAGATATAACTAGAAAGAACTGAGCCTGAATCCTGATGGAAGCAAACTAATTGATCTTTTTCTTTTCATTGTTTGGTTTTATTTCTTCTTTACCATCTTTCATCCCACCTAGTACAATACGCTTTTGTAATTGGAATAATGTCTAATATGAATGTATTTGCAGATCCTATACTGGACTATATGCTGTTGTGGGGGGAGGGGGGAGGGAAGTAAAGGAAATTTGAAAACCAAGGAACTATGGAATTGAATCCTGTTATCTGAAACTAAACTAATAAATTAATTTAAATATTAAAAAAATAAAAAGCATATGTTAAAATTTTGATATAGCACTCTCTCAGAATGTCAATTGGAAGAGGAGATATTCTTATTTAGACAATTCGTATTTTTGTGAATCAATCTATCTCTACTATTCTATTTACAGAGAAAGAAGAATCATATAAGAGCTAGCATGTGTCCATCAAAACCTCATTCTTTGAATGACCTTAAGTCTAGGATTATAAATGTAATCCTTTCAACCTTAATAGAGTGACACGTTGCAGGCTTTTTATAAATATTTATTAAGTGATTATTTAAAGATTTAGTTACTGAGCAGAATCTGATGGAAATTTTCAAAATAAATTTTGAAAATCAACTAGAGTGATATATAGTACAAGACTGTTATATTGAATTATAATAAGAACAATGCCAATATATTAAAATTTTAAATAATCTTAAAATAAGTTCATAGAATTTTACTTTTGTAGTTATTAAAACTTAATAAATTATACATATATATAAAATAGATATAGATAGAAAGATAGATAGATGATATATATATATATATATATATAGATAGATAGATAGATAGATAGATCCTGAAAGTTCATAATAATTTAAGTCATTGTTAAGAAGTATCAATTTATAGACAGGCCATATACTTGCATAGTTTTTGATTGGACATATTGTGCCAGCTTTCATACTAAGCTTAAGCAGTTTAAGAAATAGAAACTTTATGAAAAATTTCATCAAAGTAAAAATGACTTTTTGTAAGTCACTTTACTGTAGGTTTGTTATTAAAAAGATGGGGCTAAGCATGGTGCCACACACATAAATCCTCCTCATTCAGGCACACCTATGTGGTACAGTGGATATAGTTCTGGATATGAAGTCAGAAATACTTATCTTCCTGAGTTAAATCTGGGCTCAGATACTTAATATATGCATGCTTTTGGGCAAGTCATTTAATTCATTTGGCTCAATTTCTTCATCTATAAAATGTCAAAAGCTAAATCACACCAGTATGTTTACCAAGAAAACCCTAAAAGTAGTCCCAAAGTACAGGGCACAATTTTTAAAAAATGACTAATTCACTGTCAAGAAAATGCAAAATGGGGTAAAGAAGAGTTGGAAATGAATGAAACAATTGTATAAAAATAACAATAATGGGGATCCTGGAGTTGAAGAGTTCTTTTATGAAATAGAGATAAAGTTCTGTAAAGGCAAGCATGAGCAGCTTTCCAGAGGACTGCTGCTGTGAACAGGCTCAAGGTTCTAATTACATAGTATAGTGAACTCTCTAATTACATAGTATAGTGAACTCTCTCTTATTTCAGTAATAAACTTAAACAACACATTCACGGAAATCACAGTACAGAAATCACAGTGTTATAACATAACTACTTATCAGTAATGTGGCCACATAATTTTCACCAAAGTGATGACATTGTTTTAAGCAAAAGATAACAGTCATTTAGTAACTCAATCATTTAATAAGTTCTTAATTCAATCACAAAGTACAAAATTCTCCACCCCTAGGTCACATTGTCTTAATTTCTTCAATCAAAAAGTCTTCTTTCTTCTTAATTGGAGAAGTTCTTAATACAATTATCTAAATGTAAAGGTTAAAGTACTCCACCCTAAGCCACTTTAAGTCATGATCTTCTCAGTATGCATTAAATACCCAATGAAAGGTCTTTTCAGTCTTGACTTGAGGCAGGCTCTCAGCTCCATGGTTCCATAAAGAAATTCAGTGTCTAGTCAACCTCAAGTACTTGGGAAGACAAAGCTTAACAAAGCCATAATACAGATGAATCACCCATCCCAAGGACGAATCACAGCCATCTCACCAGCATTTCAGCACTGGATAACAGAAATCCTTGGAGGCAGGTAAGGCAGGGCTCAGGGGCCTCCAGCAAAGACAGCAGCTTCTCCTGGGGCTATCAGCCCCCAAACTGGAAGTTTAGAAATCACCTGCCTGTTTTTTCAGGTGCCAGAATGAAAAAACAAATTGGCAGCTCTGATTTCTCCTTCATGACACAGAAAACCAAAAGATAAGTGTTCCACTCAGAGTGAAATACTAAGATAGTGGAAATAGCCTCAGGCTTGGGAGTCATTGAGAAGGAGTATAACTGAGGCAGCAAGGAGTCTGAAGAGAAGAGAGGGAGGGGTCCCAACAAGCCCCACCTCACCTGAGTAGCAAAAGCCTACCTGATATGTAGCACAAGGGTGCAGAGGCAGAAATCTGAAGTGGCCAGAAAACCCCTCCTCCACAGATTACTCTGTGTGCATCAGCATACCTCACTGAGATTCCTACCTTGGCCTCAAACTAAACATCCAGAGGCTACAGCATTCAAAGTCAATGACCAGGCCCTTAGCTCACAGCCTGAGAAATTAGGCAATAGGAAATTACAATGGGAGGGAAGGAAGCTGAGAAGGAGAAGGGGAAGGAAAGAAAATCAATTAGAGTTTATTATACTGAGGAAGAAAAACCAAACACAGAGGACAACTTGGACTTTTTACTCACACCTGAGTCCAAAGAAGGAAATATGAACTGTTCTCAAGCCCAAATAGCATTCTTCGAGGAGCTTAAGAAAGATTTAAAAGACCAAATCAGAGAGGCAGTGACCAAACTGGAAAAGTTTCACTGAAGAAAACAAATCCTTAAAAAGTAAAATTAGTGAAGTAATTGGAGAAAATACCACTCTAAAAATGACCTTAAAAACTGACCAAAGGCTTTAATTAGCTAAAAATTAGTATCAGTCAAGTTGAAGTTCAAAACTCCATGATGCACAAAGAGTCAAACAAACAAAACGTGAAGATTGAAAAAATTGGAAGAAAGTATAAAATATTTCACTGGAAAAACAACCAACCTAGAGAACAGATCCAGGAGAGATAACTTAAGAATTATTGGTCTACCAGAAAGCCATGATGAAAAAGCAGCCTGGAAAACACCCTCCAAGTGATTATCAGAGAAAACTGTCCTGAAGTCCTGGAATCAGAAAATAAAATAGTTATTGAACTGCATTCCTCCTGCAAGATACCCCAAATTGAAAACTCCAAGAAATATAGTAGCAAAATTCCAAAACTAAAAGATTAAGGAAAAAATACTGCAAGCAGCCAAAAAGAAACAATTCAAATATGGTGGATATAAAGTCAGGATCACTCAGGACCTAGCAGTTTCTACATTAAAAGATCGGAGGGATTGGAATTTGATATTTTGTAGGGCAAGAGAGCTAGGACTACAACCAAGGATTAAGTACCCGGCAAAACTGAGCATAATCTTTCAGGCAAGGAGATGGTCATTTAATGAAATGGGAAATGAAATTTAAGGGACTTCCAGACTTTCCTGATGAAAAAGCCAGAGCTCAATGGAAAATTTGATCTCCAATTACAAGACTCAAGAAAGATATAAAAAGGTAAACTGGGAAAACACAGACTCATAAATACATACATGCACACACCCACACCCATACATACATGCCCATAACTTGGGATGGAACAAGAGCAAAATATTCACATACCTATATGAGGAGGAACTGATAACTGTCAATATTGAAATTTATATGATTATCACGAACTTTTTAAAGGGTTATACATAGGTTAAGGGGTGGGTATGGATAAATTAACCTGACTATATATAAAAAATAAATAACCTTATTAAGGGCATCAAAGGGACTGTAATGGGATAAAAGGAAGGGATGAGATAGAAAAAGGTAAAGTATGCCATTCAAAGAGGCATTAAAACACAATATAGTAGAGGGGAAAGAAAGATGAAGAAGAACATCATTTAAACATTATTCTCACTGGTTCTGGTTCAAAGAGCAAGCGACATAATCAGTTGAGTATAAGATTCTAATGTGAATAGACATGTAAATACATTAAATAGAGGAAAATGAGGGAGGAGAAGAGCACTGTTTAAAATTTACTCTCATTAGTTTGGTGTCAAATGGGGAGTAACATACTCTGATAAATATAAAATATTATTGTGTCCTATAGGCAGTAGGAGGGTAAGGGGAGTATAAAAAAGGAGGAGAGTAAAGGGGAGGATTGGAGGGGAGGGAAATAATAGTAAGGGGAGATGGTAGTTAAAGAAGGTGAGTCACCAGGTAGGAACACTGAGGGAAGGGGTGGGCAAAAGGGAAAACCTCAAGGAGGGGAAGGGAGAAGAAAGCAACAAAAACATAAGCAGGGGAGGGAATAGGATGTAGGGGGAGACACAGATTGTCATCATCACTGTGAATGTGAATGGGATGACCTCTCCCATAAAACAGAGGTGGAGAGCATAATGTATTAAAAACCAAAATCCCACAATAAGCTGTCTACAAGAAACACATTTGAAACAAAGGGATACCCACAGGGTAAAGGTAAAAGGCTGTAATATAATTTATTATACCTCAGTTAAAGTAAAACAAAAAAAAAGCAGGGGTAGCATTCCTTATCTCGGATAAAGCAAAAGGAAAAAATAGATCTAATTAAAAGAGATAAGGAAGGAAATGATATCTTTCCAAAATGCACCATCAAGAATGAAGCAATATCATTTTGTGACATATATGCAGTAAATGGTATAGCATACAAATAGCTAGAGGAGAAGTTAAAGGATATAGAGGAAGAAATCGATAGCAAAACTATCCTAGTGGGGGACCTTAATCTCGCCCTCACTGAACTTGATAAATGTAACTTCAAAATAAAAAAGAAGTTAAGGAGGCCAATAGAATTTTAGACAGACTAGATACGATAGATCTCTGGAGAAAACTGAATGGGGATAAAAAGGAATTTACTTTCTTCTCAGCAGTCTATGGTATATACTCAAAAGTAGATCATGTACTAGGGCATAAAAACCTCACAGTTCAGTGCAGAAAGGCAGAAATATTAAATGCACCATTGTCAGATCATGATGCAATAAAAATTATATGCAATAAATGGCCATGGAAAGATAGACTAAAAAGTAATTGGAAAATAAACAATCCTAAAGAATGAGTGGGTAGCATGGAGGAGCCAAGATGGCAGAAAGGAAGCAGTAACGTCTCTAAGCTCCTCAGTCACTAAACCTCAAAAAGTGAATTCCAGACTGACAAAATCCACTTGGAGACTGAGTGTGGCAGAATCCAGCCCAGGAAATTACCCAGTGCATCTGGACAGGATGAATGCAGAGCACATGGGGTCTGAACAGCTCAGATGTAAGAGCAGACAAGCAGACTACAACAGAGGGAGAAGAAGCCCCAGCCTGCAGATTTACCAAGGCCAAATCACAGTCATCTCACCTTCATCTCATGAGGGGACGGGAAGAATCATTGGAGCCAGGTAGGAGAGTCAGGCCCCCAGTGAAGTGAACAGCTTCTCCTGCAGCATTTGGCCTCCAGCCTGGAAGTTTAGAAACTGCCTGCCTGTATAATACAGAGGATGGAATGGCTAAGTAAATTCCAGCTGCTCTGATCCTTTCATCCCCCCTTTATGAAGTAGAAAACCCAAAGATATGTCTCCCACCCAGATTGAAATTCCAAGTTAATGGAAATAGCCTCAGGCTGGGGAGTCTCCAAGAAAGGGTGTAACTGAGACAGTCAGGAGTCTTAAGAGAAGAGAGGGAGGGGTCCCAACAAGCCCACAAGCCCCACCTCATGTCACCAACAAAAGCCTGCTTGTATCCCAGGGGTATAGAGGCAGAAATATGAAGTGGTCAGACTCATGTCCACCTACTCATCTAAATTCCTCACTCATTTCCCTGATTTAGCCATAAACTAGCCTCCCAGAGGTATTCAAAGTCAAGGATCAGGTCCTAAACTCATAGCCTGAGAAACTAAGAAACAGGAAATCACAATGGGAAGGAAGGAAGCTGAAAAGGAGAAGGGGAAGGCAACAGAGTCTATTGGAGCCTACTATGTAGGGCAAGAACAACAAAATACACAGGACAATATAGATTCTCTACCCACACCTGTGACCACAGAAGAAAACATGAACTGGTCTCAAGCCCAAATGGCATTCCTGGAGGAAATTAAGAAAACTTTTAAAGACTAAATCAGGGAAACAGTGACCAACTTGGAAAAAAGCCTCCAAAGTGAAATTAGTGAAGTAATTGGAGAAAATGCCTCCCTAAAAAAGGACCTTCAAGAACTAACTGAAGACCATAATTCCCTAAAAATTAGATTCAATCAAACTGAAACTCAGAACTCTATGATGCAGCAAGAGTCAATCAAACAAAACAAGATGATGGAAAAATTGGAAGAAAATGTAAAATATCTCACTGGGAAAATAACTGACCTAGAGAACAGATCCAGGAGTGACAACTTAAGAATTATTGGTCTACCAGAAAGCCATGATGAAAAAAGCAGCCTAGGCAACATCATCCAAGAGATTGTCAACGAAAACTGTCCTGAGGTCCTGGAATCAGAAGATAAAAGAGCTATCGATAGAATTCAGTGCACTCCTCCTGAAAGAGATCCCAAAGTGAAAACTCCAAGAAATATAGTAGCCAATGTCCAGAATTACAAATTAAAGAAAAAATTCTACAAGCAGCCAAAAGAAACAATCCAAATATCGAGGAACTACAATTAGGATCACACAGGACCTAGCTGCTAGCTTCTACATTAAAAGATCAGAGGGACTGGAATTTGATATTTCGTAGGGCAAGAGACCTAGGACTACAACCAAGGGTTAACTACCCAGCAAAACTGAGCATAATATTTCACATAAGGAGATGGTCCTTTAATGAAATAAGGGACTTTCAGTCTTTCCTGATTAAAAAGCTCAATGGAAAATTTGATCTCCAATTACAAGACTCAAGAAAGACATAAAAAAGTAAACAAGGGAAACAGAGACTCACACATGCATAAGTGCACACACCCACACCCATGCTCATTACTTGGGATAAGACAAGAGCAAAATGTTCACATACCTATATGTGGAGCTGATAACTGTCAATATTTGAACTTTTTATGATTATCATGACCTTCAAAAGGGTATATACATAGATAGAGGGTTTGGGTATGAATGCACTAACATGAAGTCTAAAAAAATCAAAAATGACTTTTAAGGAGATCATAGAGACTGTAATGGGAAAAAGGAAAGGGTGAGCTAGGAAAAGGTAAAATATGCCATCTGAAGAGGCATCAAAACACACTATAGAAGAGGGGAAAGAAAGAGGGAGAAGAACATCATTTAAACACTATTCTCACTGGCTCTGGTCCAAAGAGGGATCAAATTAATCAGTGAAGTTTTAGATTCTAATGTGAATAGACACATAAATTCATTAAATAGAGGAAAAGGAGGGAGGGAGAGGAGCACTGTTTGAAATTTACTCTCATTGGTTTGGAATCAAACGGGGAGTAATTTACTCTGATAAGTATTAAAATTTATTGTGTCCTATAGATAGTGGAAGGGTAAGGGGGGGTTGAGAAAGAGGAGTATAAAGGGGGGGATTTGAGGGGAGGGAAATAGTAGTAATGGGAGACGGTAGGTTAAGGTTACGTTCCCACCATGTGGGAACACTGAGAGAGGTGGTGGTCAAAAGGGAAAACTTCAAGAAGGGGAAGTGAGAAGGAAGAAATAAAAACATAAACAGGGGAGGGAATAGGATGTAGGGGAAGAGACAGATAGTCATCATTACAGTGAATGTGAATGGAATGAACTCTCCCATAAAACAGAGGTGGATAGCAGAATGGATTAAAAACCATAATCCTACAATATGGATTAAAAACCATAATCCTACAATATGTCTACAAGAAACACATTTGGAACAAAAGGATACCCACAGGGTAAAGGTAAAAGGTTGGAGTAAAATTTATTATTCCTCAGCTAATGTAAAAAATGCAGGGGTAGGAATTCTTAACTCAGATAAAGCAAAAGTAAAAATAGATGTCATTAAAAGAGATAAGGAATGAAACTATATACTACTAAAAGGCACCATCTAGAATGAAGCAATATCATTACTTAATATATATGCACCAAGTGGTATAGCATCCAAATTCCTAGAGGAGAAGTTAAAGGAATTAGAGCAAGAAATAGATAGCAAAACTATACTAGTGGAGGACCTTAATCTCCCCCTCTCTGAACTTGATAAATCTAACCTCAAAATAAACAAGAAAGAAGTTAAGGAGGTGAATAGAATCTTAGAGCAACTAGATATTTTATATCACTGAGTGCATACTTAGTTAAAGCAGAGAGAAGGGAGGTCAATGAATTGGACAGGCAATTGAAAAAGCTAGAAAAAGAACAAATTGAAAATCCCCAATTTAGTACTAAATTAGAAATATTGAAAACCAAAGGAGAGATTAGTAAAATTGAAATTCATAAAGCTATTGAATTAACAAATAAAACTAAGAGCTGGTTTTATGGGAAAAAAAAACAAAAGAATTGATAGACCCTTAATCAATATGATAAAAAAAAAGAAAGAAGAAAACTAAATTATGAGTATCAAAAATGAAAAGGGTGAATCTACCTCCAATGAAGGGGAAATCAAAAAAATAACGAGGGGTTCTTTTTCCCAATTGTATGCACATAAATATGACAATCTTAGGTAAATGGATGAATATTTACAAAATTACAATTTGCCCAGATTAACTGAAGAAGAAGTGAATTACCTAAATAACCCCATCTCAGAAAAAGAAATAAAAAAAGCCATTAATGAACTCCCTAGGAAAAAAATCTACAGGGCCAGATGTGTTTACTAGTGAAGTCTATCAAACATTTAAAGAAAATTGATTCCAATACTCTACAAACTATTTGGGAAAATTAGTGAAGAAGGAGCCCTACCAAATTCTTTCTATGACGCAAATAAGGTACTGATTCCTAAATCAGGAAGAGATAAAACAGAGAAAGAAAATTATAGACCAATTTCCCTCATGAATTTAGATGCAAAAATTTTAAATAAAATATTAGCCAAAAGACTCCAACAACTTATCACAAAAATAATACACTCTGATCAGGTAGGATTTATTGCAGGAATGCAAGGATGGTTTAATATTAGGAAAACCATCAGTATATTTGAGCATATCAACAATAAAACTAGCAGAAACCGCATGATAATCTCAATAGATGCAGAAAAAACTTTTGACAAAGTACAACAGCCATTCCTATTAAAAACACTAGAAAGTATAGGAATAAATGGAGCCTTCCTTAAAATAGTTGATAGCATCTATTTAAAGCCATCAGCAAGTATTATATGCAATGGGGATAAACTAGAAGCCTTTCCAATAAGATCAGGTGTGAAACAAGGGTGTCCACTATCACCCCTCTTATTCAATATGGTACTAGAAACGTTAGCAGTAGCAATTAGAGAAGAAGAAAAAATCAAAGGAATCAAATTAGGCAGAGAAGAGACAAAGCTATCATTCTGTGAAGATGATATGACGACGTATTTAGAGAATCCTACATAATCAAGTAAAAAATACTTGAGTAAATAAATATATTTGCAAATTTGCAGGATATAATATAAACCCACAGAAGTCTTTGGCATTCCTGTATAGCTCTAATGAAATTCAACAGCATGAGATAGAAAGGAATTCCCATTTAAAGTTACTGTAGACATTATAAAATATTTGGGGATGTATTTGCCAAAAGAAACCCAGGACCTATATGATTACAATTAAGAAACACTTCTCACACAAATCTATCTAATTAGAAAAATATCAATTACTTCTGGCACAGTGAAGCTAGTGTAATAAAAAGACAATTTTACATAAACTAAATTATATATTTAGTGCCATACCAATCAATTTGCCAAAAAACTACTTTATAGGGTTAGACAAAATACTAACAAAATTTATTTGGAAGAACGAACGGTCTAGAATATCAAGGGAATTAATGAAAAGAAATGCTAGGCAAGGTGGACTAGCTATGCCAGATTTTAATCTGTATTATACAGCAGCAGTCATCAAAACTGCTTTGTACTGGCAGAGGAGTAGAGTAGTGGATCAATGGAATAGATTGTGCTCAAGATACCGAGCAGTTAATGAATATAGTAATTTAGTGTTCGATAAACCCAAAGACCCCAGTTTTTGGGATAAGAATGCACTATTTGACAAAAATTGCTGGGAAAACTGGAATACCATATGGCAGAAACTGGGCATAGACCATTATCTAACACCATATACCAAAACCAAGTCTAAATGGGTGCATGATCTAGGTATAAAGGATGATACTGTAAGCAATCTGGGAAAGCAAGGAATACCTTACCTGTCAGATTTGTGAAGAGGGAAAGACTTTATGACTAAACAAGAATTAGAGAGCATTATAAAATGCAAAATGGATAGTTTTGATTACATTAAAATGAAAAGCTTCTGTACATACAAAGCCAATATAGTCTAGATGAAGAGGGAGGTGGGAAATTGGGAAAGAATTTTTACCAGCTATTTGTCTGATAAAGGACTCTCTTCTAAAATATACATAGAATTGAGTCAAATCTATAAGAATAAATGTCATTCTGCAATGGTTAAATGGTCAAAGGATATGATCAGGCAGTTTTCAGAGAAAGGAATTAAGGATATATATATATATATATATATATATATATATATATATATATATATATATATATATATATATATATATATATATATATATATAAGCACATCAAGGTCTGCTCTAAATCACTATTGATTAGAGAAATGCAAATCAAAACAACTCTAAGGTACTGCATCTCACCAGTCAGATTGGCTAAGTTGACAAAACAGGAAAATGACAAATGCTGGAGAGGATTCGGGCAAATTTGAACAGTAATGCATTGCTTGTGGAGTTATGAACTTACCCAACCACTTTGGAGAGCAATCTGGAACTGTGCCCAAAGGGTTATAAATAATTTCATACCCTTTGTCCCAGCAATACCACTTCTAGGGTTACATCCCAAAGAGATCATAGAAGTGCTAAGAAGACCCTTATGTACAAAAAATATTTATAGCAGCTCTTTTAGGTGTTTGCAAATATTTGGAATTTAAGGGGGTGTCCATCAATTGGGGTATGGCTGAACAAGTTGTGGTATATGCATGTAATGGAATGCTATTGTGCTATCAGAAATGAGAAGCAGACAGACTTCTTATTTACCTGTAGAGGCTTATACAAACTGATGCTGAGGGGGAAGAGTAGAACCAGGAGAAATTTGTATACAATCACAATCACATCATATGTGTGATGACGAACTATGACAGACTGTACTCTTCTCAGCAATGCAGTGATATAAATCAATTCCAAAAGTCCCATAATGGAGAGAGATGCCTACATACAGAGAAATAACTAAAAAGAACTGAGTTTGAATCCTGATGGAAGCAAAGTACTTAATATTTTTCTTTTCATTGTTTGGTTTTATTTCCTCTTTACCATTTTTCATTCCATCTAGTACAATCTGACTTTGTAACCTGACTAATATCTAATGTGAATGTATTTGCATATCCTATACTGGACTATATGCCTTCGTGGGTGGTGGGGGTAGGGAGGGAAGGAAAGATTGAAAGTCCAGAAACTAAGCAATTGAATCTTGTAAAGTAAAAAGAAACAAAAAATAATAATAATAAACAACAACAAAGCCACAATAACATTCATACTCATCAATTGCACAGTTATCAATTTGCTTCCTGCCTGTTAAATCAACATAGACCCAATAACAAGGTCTGAGGAACACATATCATCAATATAGTCCCAGGACCTCTGAAAATTGCAGCAAAACCCTCCTCTAGGATTTTGGTAAACGCACAACAAGAAATTCCTCTTTCAGGCTTCTGAACCAGCAACAAGGTCCCAGGGCTTCTGTAACAACAGCACCATCCTCTATCAGCAGATGAATCTGACAAAGTACCATCAAAACAGACAGACAAAGTCCAGGTACCACAGTCATGCTTCTTCCCACTTCTCCTCTCTTCTCATTTCTCAGTTCATCTCGATTCACTTCGAAGTTCTCAGAAGTTCTTGGCAGCACTGGCTAGCTCTCAGAAGTTCTCAGTTCCTCTCAAAAGTTCTCAGTTCTCAGTTTTCTTCTCTCTTTCCAACTGTAGTTGCTCAGCCTCCAGACATTCATTCCCAGCAGTTCTGGCTTTTCTGCGCTTGGGCTTTTCCTTATATATGGTATTAGCTCCTCCCCATTGTGCACCTTCCTGTTACATCAACAAGTTCTTCCACTATGGGATTCACAAGTTTTGGATCTTAATACTTGACACAATCATGCACTTGAAACAAGGTGCTCAGTGCCTGTTTACTTGCCAATACAATGAGCATGGAAGATTTTCTAATCCAGTTACTATTACAAGTTCTTACTGTATATTATTGCTGCTAGGAGCTGAGGGCTAGCAGGCTTGCTGAGAAGGGGAAAATCACCCCAAGTTAAAAATGGAACATATCTTAACTTCTATGATGGTTAGCTTTCGGGTAAATATCATGAGTAGCGCCTATATTTACAATGTGAGTGAAATGCCCCAAAACAAAAACAAGGATATCCACAACAATCAAATGCATAAACCAACATGTATTGATGTTTTTAAGACAATGTTTCAGTTGCTTTCTCACTCTAACAAATATATTACTTTTGATGGTGGTGGTGATGATGATGATGATGGTGATGCATAGATCTAAATATATCTTGTTTAATGGTTTTCAGAAAGAAATAGTCCCAGAATTAGTTACTATTTATTCTCCTTTTGTACATAATGCCAAATAGAACATTGCATACGTGAATGAAGTAATTTTGGTAGCTGAATAAATCATTAGACCATTAACATATTTTCCATAAGTTTATAGAAAATACACTCAATATAAATATAGTGGCTGATAAGATTATGAACATACTATGTATCTCATTCTATTTCTACAGAATCTTGATTTCTTCTTAGAAGTTTCCCCTACTTATTTAAGATATTTGTTTGCGTTCAAATCAGAGATTATTAGTATTTGGAATGATGGTATCTACCTAAAAATCCTTCCATTTTTATTGAGATAATCCCTGGACAATATAGACAAGACATCTTTTTTTTTTCTATTCTGTTTTAATGGACTGGTTTTGGTACAGTTTATTTATTGAATTCTGAGGGATATTTTGAGGTCTGCACTTACAGTAGAGAATTTTCATCTCTTAGTGTAGACAATATATTGAACTTTGGATACTGAATTTAAACCATTGGGTGATGTTATGCCTTTAATTGATAGGTTCTGTATCATTGTAACCTGCAGAGATATATTGCAGTTTCTACTACTTCCTCACATATTTCTCATTGCTCAATAAGTCCAGGATCCTAACGAATCTATTCCTTCCAATTTCTTCCTGAATGACTATCAAAACCCTCCATTTCTATAAACAGAGCCATCCATTTGTTTAAAAGATCTTTGTTGACAAACAGTTAATTGACTTCATGTGGACACTGGGATTGAGGGGATTTTGAGTCAATTCTTAGATTTTAGCCACCTCATAGATGTCACTTGATGATCAATAACTTTTGCTTATATTCAACAAATCCAATAGGATATGCCTTTTTCAACCCTAAGTACTGATTATTAAAATAAGTTCTGCTTCTATGATCTGAGAGTGTATTTTGAAACTCTTCCATTTTAAAAGAAATTTAGAAATCTCTTGATTGACTTTAATGATTTCTTATGTTTTAAAAAAACTTTCCAAAACTTTTACAGTTTATTTTTCAATTCTAAAAATATTTAAGAATGCTTTTCTGTATATATTAAAAACTTTATATCTTTTCCATTGACTTTTAGTTGCAGAACATGGTCAAAGACTTTTTTTTCTCTTTATTGATATTGCCTGGGGAGTAAAAGGCATTTATCTGTTGGTCCAATTTGTCCACAGTTTGAATTTAGTGTCTCACTTTCTCTCTTTTCTTGGTATATTTCAATAATTTTGACATTTTGATATTGTTGATAAAAGATTGGATAGTTTGGAGCCATTGTTTAACATCATTTTTGGTTATCATATAATTCAATATATCCAAGGACATGAAGTGATTAAGAAGGCATTTTGCTATGACTCTCAAAAAAATTGCAAGTCCTGTCACATTCTATTTAGGACAGAAGATACCTGGTTTAAGATGGTACATAGATTTGTCCTACACAAGGGTAGTATACTGACCTTTATGAAATAGGAATTTACTGATCTCTCTCATTGAGGGTGATTTATATCTGAGAAGTTGCTAAGTAGTTTTGCTAGTTTTATGTAAACTAAAATTTCCATTTTATCTTCTGTGATACTCTCTATACCTTGTTAGGTCATAAACTCTGCCTATCTTGGGTTCTTACTAGAACAATGGCTACAATAAATGTGATTTTGTATAGGTTCTGAAATGGTTTTTAAATCTTGTGTTGAATATTGTTTTAGAATGTACCTATTCATGATAGTAATAGCAATTTATTTCTTTGCAGAACTACTCTTTTGAAATACTTGATCTAATATACATGATGTTAATTTAGAAAACATTTCAGTCTTAGTATGCTCATCTTCTGTAATGTATTTGTTGCATATCTGAAGCATACCAGGAAGGAAAGATTTGAAAAATGCATAACTCTTGAGTTTTTCCCTCTTTGGAAATGATTACCTACTTATTTTTACTCACGATTTTATCTAGTCTGAGCTTTGGAATGTAGTTATTTTTACTGTTGTCCTGTTTTGTTGTGAAACATTTTGTATGTCTTTTTGCCCAGATTACAACTCTCTGCTCCCCACAATGAAATGATTTCTTAAAATTGTATAATATAGTACTAGCATGTAATGAAAGTATTCATATTTTTATATTTTCAGTCCTTTACATATGCATTTGCAGTTTGTATGAATTAGTGATTGGTACTATCTACAGTGAATCATTTCTCAGAACGTCTTGCCTTCCCATGGTAAAAGAAAAAGGAGCACCACTTTATCCATTACAGTTAGTGTGAAGCTAATTATCATAAGGATTTTTATCAGGGCAAGGCTGACACCCTACACTGCCTTCCTTTGACTAAAGAATTGTTGAACCACATTTACTAAAACGTTAAACTTATTAATGGTATCATCAGGGCTCAAATCATCAGTATATCAGACCTAATGTGAGGTCTTCAAATTTTTGATAATTTTAGTAAATATAAAATCTCTGCTGAACATAACTCTGCGTAATGTTCTCTTTTCCATTTCTTATACACATCTTATAATATATATATGTATTATATATTATATAATGTATATACACACATGCATATATATACATACATGCACAATTATACATATACATATACACATAGGCATATATATGTATAGGAGTGGGTTTTAAAGATGTTTATCATCACCATAATACTAGTTCTGGCAGAAATATTTATAGTAGATTTATTTAAGTTTTTTGTAGTGATTTTTGTAATGCCTTATAGGGCCCTTTCATGAATAAATTTTTTGGAGAGGAAATACAGATTTTTATATTTACTCACCAATCACTTTAAAGTTATTAGTATTTGGCATGCCTACAGCTTCACTCAAAAAAGTTTTGTATTATTAATTATTAAATTATAAACAAATCACTAAAGTGTTCTTTAAAATATTTCACTTTTTGTTTAATATTTACTCCCTCCTTAATATAATTTAAAATGAGACATAATATTGGTTTTTTGGGTAGAGTAAACAAACCTTCATTAACATGCATTGAATCCCCCTGAATAACTTCATTCAGAATACTCCTATAGTCCTGAACACATTTTGGTAGAATTAAACTTTTTAGAAAAAAGATTATGAAAGTCTATTGATAAACCTACAGCAAGGTGATTCAGAGGATAGAGAGCTGGGTTCAGAATCAGGAATACTTGAATTCAAATCTGGCCTCAGAAGGTTAAATAACACTGAAACAGCTGAGGAAGAACAATCTATAAACAAGATGCACCTCTGAGATAATTAAGCCTGAAGATAAAAAAAAAAATAGATAATTAATAGAATTTGTTTTGATAAAAATAATTTTTATTATAAAGCTTTGACTTGACAAGTTAGGCACTCCCTACCCCTGAAACCTAAAACATGGGGTGGGGGAAGTAGCATTAAATGAAGTCGACCAAAAACATTTATTCAGACAATGCTTCCTTTTACCTTCTCCCTGTTTTCTCTTTTTCTCTAAGTCAGAGCTTTCCATTATCCTACCCAACTGAGTGTGTATGTTATTCCCTACTTAAGGCAAATTTGATGAGAATAAGGTTGACTCATTCCCTTCCATATTCTTGCCCTCCCCCTCCATTGTAAGAGGTTTCTTTAGTCCCTTTTATACAAGATAATTTACCCTATTCTATCTCTTCCTTTCTCCTCCCAATATTTCTCAAACCACCATTTTATTTTTGAATATCATCCCTTCATATTAAACTCATTCTATGCCCTCTGTCAACATATACATGTACACACATATTAACACACTTATATATATATATATGTATATATATATACACACACACACACACACACACACACTTATATACACTCATACACACTACTATATATGCATCCATATGTATGTATACATATACATATGCATACAAATATATATGCATATATATACATATATACACATATATACTTACACACACACACAAACACATATACACACCCTGTGGGAACATAAATAGTTCAACCTTACTAAGTTCCTTATAATTTCTTTTTTCTCTTTACCTTCTCTTGCTTCTCCTGCTTCTTATACTTGAAGTTCCTTGCTTAAAATTTTCTGTTCAGCTCTGGTCTTTTCATCAAGAATTCTTTAACATCTTCTACTTCACTGAATGTCCATATTTTCTCCTGAAGCATTATACTCAGTTTTGCTGAGTAGGTGATTGTTGATTTTAATCCTCACTCATTTGGCCTCTAGAATATCATATTCCAAGACCTTCAATCACTTAATTTAAAAGTTGTTAGATCTTGTGTTGTCCTGATTGTGTTTCCACAATACTCAAATCATTTCTTCCTGACTGCTTGTAATATTTTCTCCTTTACCAGGAAACTATGGATTTTCACTATAATATTCCTAGGAGTTTTCTTTTTGGGAACTTTTTCAAGAGGTGACTGGGGAATTCTTTTAATTTCTATTTTGCCCTCTAGTTCTAGAGTGGCAGGACAATTTTCCTTGAGAATTTCTTGAAGGATGATTTCTAAGCTATTTTATCATGGTTTTCAGGTAATCAAATAATTTTTAAATTATCTCTCCTGGATCTATTTCCCAGGTCAGTGGTTTTGCCAATGAGATATTTCACATTGCCTTTGATTTCTTTCATTTCTTTGTATCTGTTTTACAGTATATTGATTTCTCAAAATGTCATTAGCTTCCATTTGCTCAAATCTAATATACTCTTGGGTGATTTTTTGGAATTCCTTTTCCATTAGGCATTCTTCTGCTCATTGGCCTTTTCCCCTCTTTCTGCCATTTGAATTAGTCTATGTTTTAAGGTATTACTTTACTTTGGTCTCCTTTAGAAGGCTGTTGACTCACTTCATGATTTCCCCCCATCATTCTCATTTCTTTTCCTAATTTTTCCTCTATTTCTCTTACAAGATTTTCAAAATCTTTCTTGAGATCCTCCATGGCCTACAACTACTTCATAGTTTCTTGTAAGCTTTTAATGCAGGAGTTTTGACTTTGTTGTCTTATTCTGTTTCCAGGTTTTGATCCTTTTTGTATCACTAAAAAGATTCTATGGTCAGATTGCACTTCCTCTGTTTCCTCATCTTGCCAGCTAAATACTTGACTTTTGAACTCTTTGCCATGGTAGAACTCTGCTTCCATAGTAGAGAGAGCTGTGTCCCAAATTTCTGGGGGTTTTGCAGCTGTTGTCATAGCTTTTGTCAGAGGTATGAGGAAGGCACCCTTTCTTCATCCTCCACAATCTCTGGCACACTAGCATTCCTCACCCCCATACCACCTCCCAAGACTGGGACCCAGAACCAAGCAGTTCAAAGTAAGAGCTATTACCCTCTGAGTGATCACTCCAATTTTCAGGCCAGGAGCTCTGGACTGCAGCAGCTGCAGTTGCTGCCACCTCTGCCACTCCCATGACAGGGGTTGGACTGCAATCTTCTCTTACTCCGTATCAACAGAGTTTCCTACTGAACTTTTACTTTCTCTTTGGTGGTTATATGTTGAGAACTCTGGAAACTGATGCAGTGGTTCTTTCTCCTTATGCCTACTGTGTCCAGTGTGGGCTGTTAGTTTGGACCTTTTTTGGCTAATGTGAGATGGTGCTCAGCCATCAGCCTGGTGTGACAGACCCTTCCTGTAAGACAAAAGACTCTCTGCCTTCAGTGGAAGATTTGTTTTTCTCTGTCACTTTATGGGTTCTGTAGCTCTAAAATTTGAATAGAGTAATTTTTTTTACAGGAATTGGAGGTGGTTGGAGTGGGACCTCAAGCAAACTACTGCTTTTTTTGGATAATATCTTTCAAGAAATTACTAAGGAAAAGTGTCTTGACATCCTAGAACTAAAGGGAAAAAGAGTCATTGAACGAATTCATCAATCACCTATTGAAAGGGACCCCAAAAGGAAAATTCCAAGGAATATCCTAACCAAATTCCAGACTTATCTGATCAAGGAGAAAAAACTGCAAGCAGTCAGAAAGAAGCAATTTAAATGTTAAAGAGCCACAGTCAGGATTATGCAAGGCCTTGTAGTTTATTCATTAAAGGATTACAGAGCCTACAATGATATTCTGGCAGGCAAAGGTTCTTGAATTTCAAAGAAGAATTAGGTAAGCACAAAAATTAACTTTTATTTTAGGGGAAAAGATGGACATTCAATGATATAGGAGACATTTAATCATTCCTGACTTTAAAATAGTAACAAGAAAATTATATCTTCAAATACAAAACTCAAGAGAAGCATGAAAAAGTAAACAGGAAAGAAAAAAATATGTTATTCAATAAGGTTAAATGGTTTATATCCCTACATAGGAAGATAATGTTTATAACTCTGGAGAACTTTATCTCTATTGTGGCATTTAGAAAGGGTATTGATAGACAGAAGGAATAAGCTGAATTTGATGTGATGACAAAAATTTATTAAAGTGTATTAAAAGTGATTGTACTGGGAGAAGAGAAACTGGGAGGCATACTTGGGTAAATTATTTCACAGGAAGAGACATACAAAGACCTACTACAGCAGAGGGAAAGATGGGAAGCGATGAGTATTGTTGAAGCTTTAATTTTATCAGATTTGACTCAAATAAGGAATAACATACATATTCAGTTGGATATTGAACTTTGTCATGCTGTAGGTAACTAGGAGGAGAAAAGGGAAAGATGAAAGAAAAAGGAGGGGATAGATAGAAGGGAAAGAAGAAGTAGTAAGATAATAGGGAAGGAGGAGGGAGGGGACTGATAGAAGGAAGGGCATATTGAGGGAGATGATGGTCAAAAGCAAAACTCTAGTGAATAGGAAAAAGGGAAAAAGGAGAGAAAAAAGCATAAATGGGGGGCAGATATTGTGATGGAAAGTTATAGACAGCAATCATAATTGTGAATGTGAATGTGGTGGTGAAAAAGGCATTTCAGAGAGTGGATTAAAAGCCATAATAATATTATATATATGATTTTATTTTTATGTTTTTACTCCAAACATTTTAAAGAAAAGCGATCAAAACAGTAAAGGTAAAAGGCTGGAATAGATTATGCTTTAGCTGAAGTAAAATAAAAAAAAAGTGGAGGCAATAATCCTGATATCAGGCAAAAGAAAAGTAAAAATAAATATAATTTTTAAAAAAAGATAAGGAAAGAACCTACATCCTCCTAAAAGCTATCATAGACAATGAAGTAATATCATTATTAAACATATATGCCCAAGCAGTATAGCATCCAAATTATTACAGCAGGATTTAAGGGACATACAGGAAGAAATAATCAGAAAAAATATACAAATGGTTGACCTTAGCCTCTATCTCTCAGAATCAGATAAATCTAAACATAGAAAAAAATTTTAAAGAAATTAAGGTGGTGAATAAAATTTTAGAAATGTTAGATATTGTAGAAGTCTGGAGACAACTGAATCATGATAGAAAGGAATAAACTTTTCTCAGTAGAACATGGCACCTACACACACACACACAAAAACAAAAAACGAAACTGATCATGTATCACAAACAAATATAGAAAGGCAGAAATATTAAAGGCATCCTTTTCAGATCATGAGGCAAAAAATTAAAAAAAATATGCAATAAAGCTTTATTGAAGGATATACTAAAATGAATTGGAAACTAAGTAGTCTAATGCAAAGAATGAACAGATCAAATAACAAATCATAGAAACAACCAACAACTTCATCCAAGAGAATGACAACACTGAGACAATATACCAAAATTATTGGATGCAGTGTTGCTAATCCCAAATCTGCACCAGGCAGGCTCCCAGTACCCTACAGCCTCCAGCTGCCAACAGCTGAGATTGCAGCACAGGAAGCCAGTAACCTGGTCCCTGCTCCCCAACACATGAAGCTTTGGTCAGTGACCATTTTGCCCCAGCAAGAGAGCTCAACTTTAAATGCCAAGAAATACACAAATATAATGTGCAATAATCCAGACAAAAAAATGAATGTAGAGTCTTACTAAGGGAACAGGGAAGGTTAAAACACAAATTGAGAAGAAGCTAACATTGTTAAAATTGCCACATCTGAAACTTCAAAGACAAATTTGATCTGGTCTAAAACCCCTAAATGCCTCCTTGGAATAGCTCAAGATGGATTTTAAAAGTCAAATAAGAGTGGTAGAAGAAAAAAGTTATAAAACAAATGGGAAATATTCAAGAGAGAATCAACAGCTTGCCAAAGTAAAAATAAAAAAAAAAGTAGAAAGCAACTCCTTAAAAAAAAAAAAAAACTCACAGGAAAGCAACTCACTGTAGAGAACTCCTGAAAAAGTGAAATGGGCCAAATGGAAAAGTAAATTCAAAATTTAATCAAAGAAAACAGTACATTGAAAATTAGAACCGAGCAAGTGGATGCCATTTACTGTATGAGAAAGCAAAATCAGTCAAATAAAATAAAAATAGTGAAAAAATAGAAGAAAAATACATAATACATCATTGGGAAATTAACACACTTGGAAAATAGATACAAGAGAGATAATTTAAAAATGAATGGTCTATCTGAAAGTCATGATGAAAAAGGGGCTTGGTGAACATATTTGAAGAAATCATCAAAGAAAATTGCACTTAAGTCCTAGAACAAAATGTTAAAATGGTCATTGAAAGAATCAACCCAATTACCTATTGAAAAGGATCATATTGGTGGAGCCAAGATGGCAGAGTAGAAACAGCATGTCCAAGGCAATCTTCCCTCAGATTACCTCCAAACTATATAAAAGGGGTCTCTGAAGAACTTCTGGAGCCCCAGTACCCACAGAACAACACACAGAGAAGCTAACTTCCTGCTGAGGACAGCGCAGCAGCCCTGCAGGATGGACAAGTGCAGCTCTCTGGGAGCCAGCAGTGCAGCACGTGGAGAAGCGAGCCCAGGTCTGCCTGAGCTACGGTTTTAGCCCCAGGGTGACCGGGCCAGCAGCCAGCTGGAGGGACCCCAGAACACAAGCCGCTGTGGAGATTCCAAAAGTATCAACACAGACATGCCCAAGACAAAGTGAGAGGTTATTGTTCTATAGACTTTGGGACCAATATTTGGGGAACGCCTCGGGTTCCTCCCCTGGGGGCTAGAAGCTGCTGAGGAGACATGCCATTTTGTAGTTTTCAGTGGCAGCTCCAGCTCCTCGCCTTCGAACTGTAGGGAGATCCAGCAATCAGTCTTGGGGGGTAATCACTCTTGCTTTAACCTCCCTGTATGTGGTCTGGGGGAGAGGTCGTGGGGTGGATATCCAGATTGCCAGAAACAGAAGTTGTTCTCCCACACGTTCGGGATGAAAGCTTCCCTGTCTGGTGACAGTCATACTTCGGCAAAAAGCCCAAAAGTCAAGTAATAAAGTGGCAACATGCCTAGGCAAAGGAAATAAATTAAACAGAAAAATGCAACATTAGACGCCTATTTTGGGGGCAAAGAGAATTGAAGCATAGAATGGGAGGAGGACTGTGAGGTCAGAAAGTCCTACTCCAAAAACCCCAAAGGAAAATATGAGTGTGTTGCAGTCCATAGAGGACGTTAAGAAGGACTTTAAAAATCAAATAAGAGAAGTGGAGGAAAAATTGGGAAGAGAAATGAGAGAAATGCAGGAAAAGTATCAAAAGAGACTCAACAGCCTGACTGAGGAAAACAACATCTTAAAATATAGACTAACTCAAACGGCAAAGGAGGACCAAAAGGGCAATGGGGAGAATTCCTTAAAAAGCTGAATTTGCCGGATCTCAAAAGCTCACTGAGGAGATGCATTTCTTTGGAGTTAGACTGGAGCAAATGGAAGCTAATGACTTATGAGAAATCAAGATGCTGTTAAGCATATCCAAACAAATGAAAGATTAGAGGGCAATGTGAAATATCTCATGGGAAAAACCACTGACCTGGAAAATAGATCCAGGGGAGATAATTTAAAAATTATTGGACTACCTGAAAGCCATGATCAAAGAATGAACCTAGAAATCACCCTTCAAGAAATTCTCGAGGAAAATTACCCTGATGTTTTAGATCCAGAGGGGGAAATAGAAGTTGAAAGAATCCACCCATCGCCTCCTGAAAAAGATCCCAAAAAGAAAACTCCCAGGAATATTATAGCCAGGTTCCAGAATCCCCAGATCAAGGAGAAAATACTACAAGCAGCCAGGAAGAAACAATTTCAATATTGTGGAAACAATCAGAATAGCCCAGGACCTGGCAGCTTCTACACTGAGGGATCAAAGGGCATGGAATATGATATTACATAGGGCAAAAGAGCTGGGATGAACCCAAGGGTCACCTACCCAACAAAACTGAGTATTTTATTTCAAGGGAAAATATGGTATTTCAGGGGAATAGAGGACTTTCAAGCATCCTTGAGGAAAAAAGAAGAGTTGAATAGAAAATTTGACATCCAGACACAAGAAGCAAGAGATGCCTGAGCAGGTAATCAGGGAAAAGAAATCAAAAGGAACTTATCAAAGTTGACCTATTTACATTCCTTAATGGAAAAACAATGACTGATGAAACCCCTCTCAGTATGAAAATAATGGAAGATGGTTATATGGTCATTTGAATACATATGTAAATGGGTGTATATATATTTACAGTTATACATGGATAGAGGGCATAAGTTGAAGTTATAGGGAACGGATTATACTCAAGGGGTGAAATTGTGAGTTGAGAGAGGCAAGTGGCAAGAGGAGATGGGGAGAGACTGGGTAGGGTAAAATATCTCATGTAGAAGAAGCAAGAGGAAGTGGCTGCAGGGGAGGGGAAGTATAGGAAGGCAAAAAGGCAAAACCACATTCTCATTGAATTTATTTCAGGGAGAGAATGACATACATACTAAATGGGGTATATCAACCTTCAGCAGAATAGGGGGAAGACGGATGAGAGGAGGGATGATGGATGGGAGGGCATTCTTGGGGGGAGGGGAGGTTTGAATTACCCAATATAGAAGAGGGACAAGATAAAGTAGGGAATGGATCAGGTTGGGGGTGGGATGGGTGGGAGGGAATTATAAGCAGCCTTTTAAAATATATCTACTATGGTAATGTTTTGCATAGCTAGACATGTAAAACATATACTGAATTACTTATCTTCCCAGAGGGAATGGGTGACAAGGGAGGAAGGGAATGGAACTGAATTACGAGGTCTTAAAATTAAATGTTTCAAATATAAAAATAAATACTATTATTAATACTCTTTTGCTTGTAATTGGGAGATAAGATGTGCCGGCAATGGGGCACAGAGATTCACCTTGCTCTAATGGAAAAGTCGAAGGGGGTATGGGAGAAGATATGGGAGAGAGCAGATTATTGGAAGCGATATCTTGTGGGACTGCTATTCTGGGATGGTGGGTAGGGGGAAAACGGCGGGAAAAAAATTGTAACTCAAAATCTGACGGAAATGAATGATGTAAAACAGAAGTTAATAAAGCATTTGTTTAATAATAAAAAAGGAAAAAAGGAAAAGGATCATATCTGAAAATGTCCCATGATATAACAGTTCAATTACAGAATTATCAGATCAAAGAGGAAACACTGCAAGCAGCCAGAAAGAAAAAAATCCAACATCATGGAACCACAATCAGGATTACAAAGAAACTTGCAGCTCTTACATTAAGGGGATGGTGGTGGGGAGGGTGGTTGGAATATGATATTCCATAATGAAAAGCATCGACTACCCAGAAAATTGAGCAAAATCTTTCAGCGGAGTAGATAAACATCCAATAAAATAGGGGACTTCCAAATCTTTATAATGAAAAGACCAGAGCTCAGCAGAAAACATTTTCCTCAAATACAAGGCTCAAGAGAAATATAAAAAGGTAAACAGGAAAAGAAAATGTATCATTAAATAGTCTTAGGGGGTTTACATCCCACCATGGGAAGATGAAACCTGTAATTGTTGAAAGTACAGAAGATACCTGTATCTTTATACAGTTGTGGTAAATGAATGTAATGGAATACTATTGTGTTATAAGAAATGCTGAACAGATGGATTTCAGAAAAACCTAGAAAGACTTATATGACATCATTCTGAGTGAAATGACTAGAACCAGGAGAGCATTGTTCATAGTTACAGACACAGTGTACAATGACTAACTCTGATAGACTTATCACTTCTTAGCAATGCAAGGATCCAAGACAACATCAAAAGTCTCCTAGTGGAAAATTATGTTGACATTGAGAAAAAGAACTATGAGAATTCTTTTTTATGCAAGTTTCTTCTTTCTCATGGTTTTTCCCTTTTATTCTAATTCTTCCTTATGTCATGACTAATGTGAAAATATGTTTAAAGGTGGAGCCAAGATGGCACAATGGAAGAAGTAACTTCTCTAAGATCCTCTGTGAATCCTGTCACTATACCTTAAAAAAGTGAATTTGAATGAATTTTGTAAGGACAGAAACCACTGGGAGACAGAATATGTCAGAATCCAGCCCAGGAAAGTGTACAATAGGGTCCAGACAGGGGGAGCACGAAGCACCTGAGGTCTGCAGCAGCTCGGTCTAGAAAGTGGACTACAGCAGAGAGAGAAGGAGCCCCAGCCTGCAGACTTACCCATGCCAAGGACAATTCATAGCTGTCTCACCAGCATCTCACCACAGGGTGGGAAGAACCATTGGAGCCAAGTAAGAGGGGGCTCAGAGCCCCCAGCAGAGACAGCAGCTTCTCCTGGGGCTATAAGCCCAAAGCCTGGAAGTTTAGAAATCTTCTGCCTATTTTCCAGGGGCTAGAATGACAAAATAAACTCTGGCTGCTCTGATTCCCACTCCCTGACCTAGAAAACCCAAAGATAAGTGTGCCACCCAGAATGAGATCCTAAGATAGTGGAAATAGCCTCAGGCTACAGAATCATTGAGAAGGGGTGTAACTGAGGTAGCAAGGAGTCTGAAGAGAAGAGGTGCAGGGGTACCAACAAGTCCCACATAACCTAACTAGCAAAAGCTTGCCTGAACTGAAACCCAGGGACATTGAGGCAGAAATCTGAAGTGGACAGACCACCTCTCCTCCACAGATTACACTGTGTGCCTCAGGCCAACTCCTGCCTTGGCCTCAAACTAGACACCTGTAGGCCACAGAATTCAAAGTCAACATAGGCACATAGCTCCCAGCCTGAGAAATTATTAAATAGGAAATTACAATGGGAAGCTGAGAAAGAGAAGGGGAAGGCAAGACAATTGATCAGAACTTATTATGTAGATAAAGAACAACCAAATACAGAGGAAAACTTGACTTTACACTCTTACCTGAGACCAAAGAAAGAAATATTAACTGGTCTCAAGCCCCAAACAATTCTTAGAGGAGCTTAAGAAAGATTTTAAAAACACAATTAGAGAGGCTGTGACCAAACTGGAGATAAGATTCAGTGAAGAAAAGAAATACTTAAAAGTACAATGAGTGAAGTAATTGGAGAAAATACCTCCCTATAAACAGACCTTCAAAAAATAACCGGGGACTATAATTTGCTAAAAATTAGAGTCATTCAAATTGATACTCAGAACTATATAGTGCACCAGGATTCAATCAAACAAAATGTGAAGATTGAAAAATTAGAAGAAAGTGTAAAATATCTCACTGGAAAAACAGCTGACATAGAGAACAGATCCAGGAGAGATAACTTAAGAATTATATCCAAGAAATATAGTAGCCTAATTCCAGAATTAAAATAGTAAGGAAAAAATACTGCAAGCAGCCAAAAAGAAACAATTCAGATATGGTGGATATAAAGTCAGGATCACCTAGGACCTAGCAGCTTCTACATTAAAAGATCAGAGGGATTGGAATTTGATATTTTGTAGGGCAAGAGAGCTAGGACTACAACCAAGGATTAACTACCCGGCAAAACTGAGCATAATCTTTCAGGCAAGGAGATGGTCATTTAATGAAATAAGGGACTTCCAGACTTTCCTGATGGAAAAGCCAGAGCTCAATGGAAAATTTGATCTCCAATTCCAACACCCAAGAAAGACATAAAAAGGTAAACAAGGAAGACATAGACTTACACATACATGCACATACTCACACTCTTGCACATATGCACATACCTTGGGGTGCAACAGGAGCAAAATGTTCACATCCCTATGTGAGAAGCTGATAATGGTCAATATTGAAATTTATATGATTATCATGACCTTTAAAAGGACAATATATAGATGGAGGGTGGGGTATGAATAAACAAATTTGAAGATAGAAAAAAAATTTATAAAGGGGATCAAAGGGAGTGTAACATGATAAAAGGAAAGGATTAGATAGAAAAATGAAAGTATGCCTTTCGAAGAGGCATAAAAAAACACTGTAGTAGAGGGGAGGAAAAGAGGGGGAGGAATATCATTTGAACATTATTCTCACTGGTCCTGGTTCAAAGAGGGATCAAGGTAATCAGTTAAGTTTAAGTTTCTAACATGAAAATACAAGAAAATTTGTTAAATGGAGAAAAAGGAGTGAGGGAGAGGAGCACTTTTTGAAATTTACTCTCATTAGTTTGGGGTCAATGGGGGAGCAACATGCTCTGATAAGTATGAAAAGATATAGTGTCCTTAAGGCAAAAGGAGGGTAAGGGGGGATAATAAGGGGAGGATTAGAGGGGAGGGAAATAATAGTAAGGGGAGAGTGTAGGTAAAGAAGAGGGGTCACTGAGTGGGAACACTGAGAGAGGTGGTTGTCAAAAGGGAAACCCTTAAGGAGGGGAAGGGAGTAGGAAAAAACAAAAACATAAGCTGGGGAGAGAATAGGATGGAGGGGAAGAGACAGATAGTCATCATTACTGTGAATGTGAATGGGATGAACTCTCCCATAAAACAGAGGTGGATCATAGAATGGACCAAAACAGTAATATTCCAGTATACTGTCTACAAGAAACACATTAGAAACAAAGGGATAGCCAAAAGGTAATGGTAAAAGGCTGGAGTAGAATATATCATGCCTCAGCTAAAGTAGAAAAACCAGGGTTAGCAACCCTTATCTCAGATAAAGCAAAAGGAAAAATAGATTTATTTAAAAGAGATAAGGAAGGAAACTATATCCGGCTAAAAGGCACCATCAAGAATGAAGCAATATCATCACTTACTATATATGCACCAAGTGGTATAGCATCCAATTTCCTAGATAGGAAGCTAAAGCAATTAGAGGAAGAAATAGATAGCAAAACTATTATAGACCTTATGAGACCTTATGAGACTTTATGAGACCTATGAGACCTTAATCTCCCCATCACTGAACTTGATATGTGTAACGTCAAAATAAACAAGAACAAAGTTAAGGAGAGGAATAGAATTTTAGAGAGACTAGACATGATAGATCTCTGGAGAAAATGGAATGGGGATAAAAAGAAATATACTTTCTTTTCATAAGTGCATGGTACATACTGAAAAATAGACCATGTACTAGGGCATAAAAACCTCCTAATTCAATGCAGAAATGCAGAAATATTAAATGCATCATTCTCAGATCATGATGCAATAAAAAGTATATGCAATAAAGGGCCGTGGAAAGATAGACTAAAAACTAATTGGAAATTCAACAATTTAATCCTAAAGAATGAGTGGGTCAAACAAGAAATTAATTTAACTCAAGAGAATGATAATAATGAAACAAGATAACAAAATTTGTGGGATGCATTAAAGGCAGTTCTTAGGGGAAGTGTTATATCCCTGAGTGCATAAATGAACAAATTCGAGAAAAGGGAGGTCAATGAATTGGGCATGTAATTGAAAAGCTAGAAATAGAAAAATTGAAAATCCCCAAGTAAATACTAAATTAGAAATGTGGAAAAACAAACTAGAGATTAATAAAATTAAAATTAAGAAAACTATTGAGTTAATAAATAAAACTAAGGGTTGGTTTTGTGAAAAAAAAATCAACAAAATTGATAGATACTTAGTCAATATGATAAAAAAAAGAAAAAAAACCAAATTATGAGTACAGAAAATGAAAAGGGAGAATACCTCCAATGAAGAAGAAATCAACACAAGAGTTAGGGATTATTTTTTCCCAATTGTATTCTCATAAATTTCACAATCTTAGTGAAATGGAGGAATATTTTCAAAAATACAATTTGCCCAGATTAACCGAAGAGGAAGTAAATTACTTAATAACTGCATCTCAGAAAAACAAATCAAACAATACATCAGTGAATTCCCTAGGAAAAAATCTCCAGTGCCAGATGGATTTACTAGTGCATTCTATCAAAGATTTAAAGAACAGTTGATTCCAATACTCTGCAAAATATTTGAGAAAATTAGTGGAGTCCTACTAAATTCTTTCTGTGACACAAGTATGGTACTGATATCTAAATCAGGAAGAGATAAAACAGAGAAAGAAAATTATAGACCAATTGCCATCATGAATTTAGATGCAAAAATTTTAAATAAAATATTAGCCAGAAGACTCCAAAAACTTACCACAAAAATAATACACTTTGATCAGGTAAGATTTATTCCAAGAATGCAAGGATGGTTTAATATTAGGAAAACCAACAGTATAATTTATCATAGTGGCAATAAAACAAGCAGAAGCCTCATGATTATCTCAATAGATGCAGAAAAGGCTTTTGACAAAATACAGCATCCATTCCTATTAAAGACACTAGAAAGTATAGGAAAAAATGCAGCCATTCTGAAAATAGTAGATAACATTTATTTAAAACCACCAGCAAGTACTATATGTAATGGGAATAAATTAGAAGCATTTCCAATAAGATCAGGAGTGAAACAAGGGTGTCAACTATCACCCTTCTTATTCAATCTTGTACTAGAAATGTTAGCAGAAGCAATTAAAAAAGAAAAAGAAATCAATGGAATCAAATTAGGCAAAGAAGAGACCGCGCTATCAATCTGTGCAGATGATATGATAAGATACTTAGAGAATCATAGAGAATCTGGTAACAAACTACTTAAGACAATAAATAAATTTCGTTGAGATGCAGGATATAAAATAAACCCACATAAACCCTTGGCATTCCTGTATAACTTTAAAGAATACAACAACAAGAGATAGAAAGAGAAATCCAATTTAAAGTTACTATTGACATTACAAAATATTTGGGATTTTACTTGCCAAACAAACCCAGGACCTATATGATCACAACTACAAAACCCTCCTCACACTAACAAAAACAGTTGTAAGTCATTGCAAAAATATAAATTGCTCTTGGCTGGGTAGAGCTAATATAATAAAAATGACAATTTTAGCCAAATTAAAATTTATATTTAGTGCCATACCAATGAAATTGCCAAAAAACTACCTTATAGAGCAAGATAAAATAGTAACAAAATTTATTTGGAAGAACAAATCGTCTAGAATATCAAGGGAATTAATGAAAATAAATGCTAGGGAAGGTGGACTAGTTATACCAGATTTTAATCTGTATTATAAAGCAGCAGTCATCAAAACTACTTGGTACTGGCTGAGGAATAGAGCAGTGGATCAATGGAATACATTGGACACACAAGATTTAGCAATCAATGTGTAAAATCTCTTTTTTGATAAACCCAAAGACCACAGTTTTGGGATCAGAATGCACTATTTGCAAAAACTGCTGGGAAAATTGTAATATAGTATGGCAGAAACTAGGCATAGACCATTATCTAATACATATACCAAAATCAAGTTTAATGGGTGCATGATCTAGGCATAAAGTATGATACTGTAAGAAACCTGGGAGAACAAGGAATCATTTACCTGTCAGATTTGTGGGGTGGCTAAGACTTTCTGATCAAACAAAAATTAGAGAGCATTATAAAATGCAAATTGGATAATTTTGATTCTGTACAAAAAAAAAATTGAAAAGCTTCTGTACAAAAAAAGCCAATGTAACCAAGATGAAGAAAGAGGTCAGATACTGGGAAATAATTTTTACAATGTATGTCTCTGATAAAAGACTCATTTCTAAAATATACAGAAAATTGATTTAAATATATAAGAATACACATCATTCCCCAATTGATAAATGGTCAAAAGAGAAGAACAAGCAATTTTCAGAGAAAGATATTAAAGATATCTATAAACCTATGAAAAAATGCTCTAAATCACTATTGATTAGAGATATACAAATGAAAACAATTCTTATGTAACAAATCTCAACAGTCAGATTGGTTTAGAATTCCAAATGCTGGAGAGGATGTGGACAAATTGGAACATTAATGGATACCTGGTGGATTTATGAAATGATCCAACCATTCTGGAGAGCAATATGGAATTATGCCCAAAGAGCTATACGTAATTACATACCCTTTCACACAGCAATATCACTTCAGGGGTTATATCCCAAAGAGATCATAGAAGTGGGAGGAAGACCCATATTTGCAAAAAAATATTGATTCCAGTTCTTTTTTGGTTGCAAAGAATTGGAAATTAAGGGGCTGCCCATAAACTGCGGAATGGCTGAACAAGTTGTAGTATATGCTTGTAATGGATTACTTTTCTGCTATATGAGGAGCCAATGGACTTTATGTTGACCAGCAGAGTCTTGTATAAACTGATGCTGAGTGTGAAGAGTAGTACAGGGGAAATTTGTATACAATCACAGCAAAACATATGTGTGATGATCAACTATGACAAACTGGACTCTTAGCAATGCAGTCAATCCCAAAAGACTCATGATGGAGAGTGGTGTCTATATCCAGAGAACATACTAGAAAGAACTGAGTTTGAATCCTAATTGAAGCAAACTACTTGATCTTTTTTTCTTTTTTTTTACCAAATGGTTTATTAATTTCTGGTTTACATCATTCATTTCTGCCAGATTTTGAGTTACAGTTATTCCCCATTTTCCCCACAAGATGTCCCTTCATCCAATCTGCTCTCTCCCACATCTGCTCCCATACCCCATTCAACTTTACCATTAGGGCAAGGTGAATCTCTGTGCCCCAATGCCTGAACATCTTATCTGCCAAATACATGCAAAATAGTATTGATAATAGTATTTATATATATTTGAAACATTTAATTTTAAAACTTCAAATTTCAAATCTAGTCCCTTCCTCCCTTGTCACCCATTCCCTCTGGGAAGATAAGCGATTCAGTATGTGTTGTACATGTATAGCTTTGCAAAACATTACCATGATAGGTATCCATAAAAGGATGCTTATATTTGCCTCCCACTCATCCCACCCCCCACCTGGTCCATTCCCTACTTTGATTATGGCCCTCTTCGATAGTGGGTACTTCCAATCTCCCCTACCCCCAGAATGCTCTCCCCTACATCATCCCTCCTCTCATCCCCCTTCCCCCTACTATCCAGCAGGGTGAGATATACAGTTTAGTATGTATGTCATTTTTCTCCCTGAGCCAAATTGAATGAGAATATGGTTTTGCCTTTCTGCCTTCCTGTTCTTTCCCTCCCCTGCAACCACTTCCCATTGTTTGTTCTACATGACAGTTTAACCTACCCTGTCTCTCCTCACCTCCTCTTGACACTTTCCTTTTCCTCTCTTGCCTCACAGCTTCATCCCTTAAGTACCATCCCTTCCCACCAAATTCAACCTGTGCCCTCTATCCATGTACAACTGTAATATACATATATATATATATATATATATATATATATATATATATATATATATATATATGTACACACACATACATTCACATATCTATTCATATGCCCATATACCCTTTTTCCATTATTTTCATACTGAGAGAGGTTTCATCAGTCACAGTTATTGTTTTTCCATGTAGGAATGTAAATAATTCAACTTTTATAAGTTCCTTTTGATTTCTTTTCCCTGATTACCTTCTCAAGCACCTCTTGCTTCTTGTTTGTGAATGTCAAATTTTCTATTTAACTCTTCTTTTTTCCTCAAGAATTCTTGAAAGTCCTGTATTCCACTGAATGACCATATCTTACCCTGAAACAAAATACTCAGTTTTGCTGGGTAGGTGATTCTTGGTTTGAATACCAGCTCTTTTGCCCTCTGGAATATCATATTCCATGACCTTCAATGCCTCAGTGTAGAAGCTGCCAGGTCCTGTGCTATTCTGTTTGTCTTTCCACAATATCGAACTTGTTTCTTCCTGGCTACTTGTAGTATTTTCTGCTTGATCTGGGAATTCTGGAACCTGGCTATAATATTCTTGGGAGTTTTCTTTTTGGGATCTTTTTCAGGTGGTGACATGTGGTTTCTTTCAACCTCTCTTTTGCCCTCTGGGTCTAAAACATCAGGGCAATTTTCCTTGAGAATTTCTCAAAGGGTGATTTCTAGGTTCTGTCTTTGATCATGGCTTTCAGGTAGTCCAATAATTTTTAAATTATCTCTCCTGGATCTATTTTCCAGGTGAGTGATCTTACCTACGAGATATTTCACATTACCTTCTATTCTTTCAATTGCTTACATCTGTTTAACAATATCTTTATTTTTCATAAAGTCACTAGATTCCATTTACTCCTGTCTAATTCTGCAGGAATGAGTCTCCTCAGTGAGCTTTTGACATTCTTTTTCCATCTGGCAATGTCAGCTTTTTAAAGCATTCTTCTCCTCATTGCCTTTTTGAGCCTCTTTTGCCACTTGAGTCAGCCTATTTTTAAGATGTTATTATCCCTCTCTTTCCCATCTCTCAAGATGGCAGACCAAAAGCCACCCAAAGAAAAGAAGGTCAAAAAGGAAAAAAAAAAGAGAAAAAAAGGAAGATATGGCTGAAAAGGCCAAAAGGCCTCGAAAGCATTGCAGTCGCAACCCAGTCCTGGCCCGAGGGATCAGTAGACACTCCAGGTCTACCATGTATTTCTGGAGAGCCATGTACAATCGGAAATATGCTGCCCTCAAAACCCGGATTGAAAGGAAGAAGAAAGACAAAGTGCCTGCTACTATCTCAAAGCCTGTTGGTGGTGATAAGAATGGAGGAACTCAAGTGGTAAAGATTCACAAAATGCCTAGGTATTACCTTACTGAGGATGTGCCCAGAAAGCTGCTAAGTCATGGCAAAAAGCCCTTTAGCCAGCATGTGAGGAGACTTTGAGCTAGCATCAAGCCTGGTACGGTTCTGATCATGCTCACTGGCCAACACAGGGGCAAGTATGTGGTTTTCCTAAAGCAACTGGCTAGTGGCTTGCTACTGGTGACTGGACCTCTGACCATCAACAGTGTCCCTCTGAGAAGGACCCATCAGAAATTTTTCGTTGCTATTTCTACCCGAGTTAACCTTTCAGGTGTGAAAATTCCAAATCATCTTACTGATGCTTACTTCAAAAAGAAGAGGCTCCGTAAACCTAGACACCAAGAAGGAGAGATTTTTGACACAGAAAAAGATAAAAACGGGATTACAGAGCAGCGCAAGGTAGAACAGAAAACAGTAGACTATCAGATCCTACCCCAAATCAAGAAAATTCCTCAGTTCCGTGGCTAACTGCATTCTGTCTTCTCTCTCTCCAGTGGATTTTATCCTCACAAACCGGTGTTTTAAATGCCTTTCAGAGAACACTTATTAAAATATTTGCAATAGTTAAAACAAAAAAGATGTTATTATCCTCAGTCAGACTGTTGACTCTCATTCCATAGTTTTCTTGCATCATTTTCATTTCTTTTCCCTATTTTTCCTACACTTTTCTTATTTGTTTTTTTTTTTAAATCCTTCTTAAGGTCCTCTATGGGTTGTAACCCCCTAGTATTTTTATTTGGGGCTTTTATTGTAGGAGTTCTGATCTCCCAGTCCTCCTTCTGTTCCATGCTTTGATCCTCTTTGTCCCCAAAATAGGAGTCTAATGTTGAATTTTTCTGTTTATTTTGTTTCCTTTGCTTAGGCATGTTGCCACTTAATTATGTGACTTTTGGGCTTATTGCCACAGTAGCACTCTGTCACCAGAAAGAGGCGCTTCCATGCTGAATGTTGGGGTATTCACAGCTTCCATAATTGGGTGGCCTCTGCATAGCCTCCACACGCTCTGGCAAGTTGGCTACCCACCCAGACCTCCCCCCCCCCCAGATCACAATCCAGATTTAAGCAGGTTAAAGCAAGAGCAATTAACCCCCAAGACTGATTGCTGGATCTCCCTACAGTTCACAGGCCAGGACCTGAAGCTGACAGTGAAGTTGCAAAATGGCTTTTTTGCAGAGGCTCCTCAGCTGCTTCTTGCCTTCAGTGGAGGAAGCTAACACATTCCCCAAATACTGGTCCCAAAGTCCATAGGGCACTAACCTCTCACTTTGTCCTAGTCATGTCTGTGTGGATAATTCTGGTATCACCACAGCTGCTGGTATTCTGGGGTCCCTCCTGCTGGCTGCTGGCCTGGCCTCCCTTTTTCTAAAATTGTGTCTCAATTGTGCCTGTCCTTGGCTTCCAGAGCACTGGGCTGTTGGCTCCCAGAGTTCTGCACTGGCTGCCCTCTGCAGGGCTGCTGAGCTGTCCTCAGTGGGAGTTCAGCTTCTCTGTGTCATTCTGTGGGTGCTGGGGGGAGAGCACCTTGGAGGTGCTGTTTCTACTCTATCATCTTGCCTCCGCCCCCCCCCCCCCCACCTCCGAATACCAATCTTTTTCTTTTTCTTGTATGGTTTTATTTCCTCCTTACCATTTTTCATTCCATCTAGTTCAATCTGACTTTGTAACCTGACTAATGTCTAATGAGACTGTATTTGCATTCCTATACTTGATTGTATGCCATCATGGGGTGGTGGGGGTGGAATTGGAGGGAGGGAAAAAGAATCTGAAACTCAAGGAATTATTGAATTGAATCTTGTAAACTAAAAGTAAACAAGCAAATTAATATAGAAAAATAAATATATAAAAAAGAAAATATGTTTAATTAAAATGTATATATAAAGCCTATTTCAAATTACATGCCATCTTAGGGTGGGGGGAGTAGAAAGATTGAGAAAAAAGTTAGATTTCAAAGTCTTATTGATGTTAATGTTTAATATTAAAAATAAATGAACAAAGAAATGAAAACTTCTAGGAAAACTGGAAAACAGTATGACAGTCTCTAGGCATAGAACAACATCTTATACTAGATACCAAGAAAAAATCAAAATGGGTACGCAATTTAGGTATAAATGGTGATAAAAATTAGGAGAGCAAGTAATATCTTACCTTTCAGATTTATGGAGAAAA
This sequence comes from Gymnobelideus leadbeateri, assembly GCA_011680675.1. Classification (NCBI taxonomy): domain Eukaryota; kingdom Metazoa; phylum Chordata; class Mammalia; order Diprotodontia; family Petauridae; genus Gymnobelideus; species Gymnobelideus leadbeateri. The sequence continues at coordinate 163,885 of WOXC01009523.1, read as the reverse complement.
GAATAATTTATGACCAAGCAAGGGAAAGAGAACTTTATTAAATGCAAAGCGAATGATTTTGACTACATTAAACTATAAAGTTTTTTATGTGATCAAAGCCAATCCACCTAAATTGGAAGAGAAAAAGAAACCTGAAGAAAAAAAAATACAACCATTTTTCTCTGATAAAGGTCTTGTTTGAAAATTTATAAAAATTATAGTTTTTCCTAAACTGATAAGTTGTCAAATGATTTGAACAATTTCAGATAAACTAATTGAAGCTCTCTATAGTCATATGAAAAATCCTAAATCACTGTCAATTAAGGAAATTTAAGTTAAAATCTTTCTGATGTACCAAATTAAACCTCTCAGTTTGGCTAACATGGTAAAACAGGAAATCATAAGTATTGGAGAAGATTTGGGAAACTTAGAAAATTAATGTATTACTCGTGAAGTTATGATCTGATCCAGTCATTATTGAGACCAATTTGGAACTAATCCCAAAAGTCTATAAAACTAAGTATATCTGTTAACCCAGAAATACCTCTTCTAGGCCTATACCTCAAAGAATTCATAAACATGGGAATAGGACCCACAGGCACAAAAATATTTACACAATGTTTTTGTGGTGGTCAGGAATTAGAAATTGAGGGTATACCCACCAATTGAGGAATTGTTGAACAAGTTTTGGCATATGAATATAATGGAGCTTAATTGTTCAATAAAAAATAATTGTAAAGCCAAGTACAAGCAGCTTTCCAGAGGGCTGCTGCAGTGAACAGCTTTAAGGTTCTGATTACATAGTATAGTGAATTCTCTATTTATTCTGCAGTAAATTAAAGCAAAACATTCACAGAAATCAAAGTATAGTATTCATAATATTATGTCATAACAGCTTATCTCTAAAATGGCACTCCCAAAGTGGCCACATAGTTTTAAAAAAAGTACATTCATTTTTTAACTCAATCATTTGGTAACTCAATCATTTAATAAGTCCTTAACTCAATAATCTAAATATAAACGTCAAAGTTCTCCACCTCTAGGTCACATTGTCTTAATCTCTTCAATCAAAAGGACTTCTTTCTTCTTGATTAGAGATTAATTTCTAATCATCCTTAATCCAATCACCCTGAAAAGGTTCAGGATACAGAGCACAAAATCTTCCACCCCTAGGACACAGTAAATCATGTTCTTCTCAGTTGGTATTAAATACCCAAGTGTAATAGTAATGAAATTTGAAGATCTTCCATGCCCCTTGTATTTGCATTCAAATAGGTACTTAGAACCTCATTCCAAGTTCATGACTGGGTCAGTTATTAAGACCCAGAACTTGTGAATACAACAGTGGGATTGACTTGCTGATATAACAGGAAGGGGCAGAAACCGGGAAGAGCTAATACCTTATATAAATAAAAGGCCAAGCTGACAGAGCCAGAAAATCTGGGAGCAAATAGCATGGAGGCTCAGGAGCTAAAAATTAAAAAGAAAACTGACAACTGAGCTGAGAAATGAAAAGAACTGAGAAGAGAATTGAGAAGAACTAAAAATGAGTAGAGAGAAGATACTGAGAACAAGACTTGTTTTTGCAGAACTTCTGAGAGATGCTGGGAGCTTCTGAGTGCCAGTCTGAGTTGCTGAGAACTTCTGAGGGCCAGATGGAGCTGCCAAGAATTTCAGAGCTTCCAGCCAGAGCTGCATAGAACTTCTGATGTCTATCTGGAGCTGCCAGCCAGAGATGCTGAGAACTTCTGAGGGCCAGCTGGAACTGCCAGGAAAGAGAACTGAGAAATGAGAAGAAAGGAGAACTGGAAGGAAGCATGATGTTGGTGCCAGTATTTTTTCTGTCTGTTTTTATGTTACTTTGTCTAAGACCTTGTTGTTGGATATATATTGATTTCTCAGGCAGAAAGTGAATTTATGAGGATGCTGGCAATGTTTATCAATGTTATTGTGGCTTTGACTAGACACTGTGAGCTTCAACATGGAACCGAAATTTCACAAGAATATGGACAAGTAACTGAGTGTTGTCTGCCTTTGAACTGAGGTGGCAGTTGGATAGATTTGAGAAGGAGCTGTGGAAGAGGAACTATGGAAGATGAGAACCTGCCTCAAGTCAAGAAGAAAAGATCTCTCCTTGGGTATTTAATGGAAACTGAGAAAATCATGACTTACTGTGACCTAGGGGTGGAGAACTCTGACCTTTATATTTAGATGATTGAGTTAAGGGCTTCTCCAATTAAGAAGAATGAAGACTTTTTGATTGAAGAGATCAACATAATGTGACCTAGGAGCAGAGAACTTTGACCTTTGTACTTTGTGTCAATTAAGGAGGCTTGCCTCCTTAAAGATGATTGGATTAAGGACTTACTAAATGATTGAATTACTAAATGAGTATTATCTTTTCCTTAAAACTATGTGACCACTTTTGTGAAAACTGTGAGTCAATCTTAGTGATAAGTTGTTATGCCATAATATTTTGAATTCTGTACTGTGATTTCTGTGAATATTTTGTCTTAGTTTGTTACTGAATAAATAGAGAGTCCACTATACTGTGTAATCAGAACCTTGTAAACTACTTGTGCTTGGCTTTACACAAAGGAGAGATCTTTTCATCTTGAATGGAGGCATGCTTCCATAGTTCCTCTTCCATGGGCCCAGCTCCTGCATGAATCTATCCAACTGTCACCTGAGTTCAAATGGTAACAGCTCTCAGTTCTTTGTTCAGCTTCTTCTGCACTTCGTGTTCCATATTGAAACTCACAGTGTCTAGTCCACCTCAAGTCCTTCAGAGTTTCTGTTCCTGGGAAGACAAAGCTCAAGAAAGCCACACTAACATTCATGCTCATTATCAGCACCATCATCAATTCATTTTCTGCCTGTGAAATCAACATGGACCCAAGAACAAGGTATGAGAAATCAGCACAAATCACCAGTATAGTACAACAACCTCCAAAAACATCAGCAAAACACTCCTCCAGTATTTCTGTAAACATAAAACAAGAAAATCCTCTTTTAGGGCTTCTGAACCAACAGCATGGTCCCAGGGCTTCTGTAACAGCAATGTCCCCTTTCAGCAGAAACCTCTGAGAAAGTAAGATCAATATGGACAGACAAAGTACCAGTACCACCACCATGTTTCCTACCAGTTCTCCTCTCTTCTCATTTCCCAGTTCTTCTCAATTTTCTTTTCAGTTCTTCTCAGTTTTCAGTTCAGTTCTCAGTTCTCTTCTCACTTCTCAATTCTGTTTTCATTGAGTAACTCCTCAGCCTCTACCCTGCTTGCACCCAGGAGTCCTGACTTGCTCTTAGCTTGTGCTCAGCTTTTCATCCTGGTCATTAGCTCCTCCCTGACCCATCCCTTCCTGTTGCATACAAAGTTCCTCCCATTGTAGGATTCACCAGTTCTGTTTCTTAAGAAATTTGAAACACAGTGCTAAGTACTTGTCTTGAAACAAGATATTAAGTACAAGGAGCAAGGAATATCTTCAGATCTCATCACTATTACAATGATGACCAGTTGAATTTTAGAAAACTCTTGAAAGTCTTACATAAACTTCTACTGAGTGAACTTTGTACACACTAACAGACACAGTGTGTGATTATTCACAATAACATTGTGTGATAACCAACTTTGATAGATTCAGCTCTTCTCATCAATGCCAAGCAGCTAGGTGGTGCAGTGAATAGAGCACTGACCCTGGTGTTAGGAGGACCTGGGCTCAGATCTGGCCTCAGACTCTCAACACAAAAACTAGTCATGTGACCTTGGGCAAGTCACTTAACCCAAATTGCCTTCCAAAAAACAAAAAGAAAGAAAAAGAAAAGAAAATGACAAAATTACATCCACATCCAGAGAAACAAATATGGAATCTGGATGCAAAACAAAATATACTATTTTCTCTCTTTTTCTACCTTATTTCTTATGCTGTTTTCCTTTCATTCTAATTCTTCCTTACAATATGATTAATGTGAAAATGAACTTAATGATATTACATTTGTATAGCCCATAGATAATATATGCTGTCTTGAGAAGTAAGAGGTTAGAGAAGGGGGCAAAAATTGAACTCAAATCAAGTAAATGTTTACATTAACATTAATATACATATTAATAAGTAAATTAAAAAAAAAACTTGAGGTGTGGCCTCACTGGACTCTGTTTATCTCTGAAATAGAACAAAAGAGAAAAAAATCATCTAGACAAGTTGAGACATTGCCAAGTAAATAACAGGAGGAGAAACATATCCCTAAGGCAAGTCTTACTACAGACTTCTGTGTAAGTCCCAAAAACCTGAATTTTTGTCCATTAACAGAAGGACAAAAAGGGGGAGGGATCATGTTTCATAATATCATAAACTTGGAATCAGCCAATACTTATGATTTAATGGTGAATTAGATGGCACTGTGGTAATTTTTCATTGTGTTACCTATCCAGTAAGGTTTTTTTTTCTTAAAAAAAAATAAAGTAAAACTAAGATGTATTTATTATAAATATGTACATTGAGATATGATGGTAGAAAAAAGACAGAGACTCACCTTAGATCTTGCAAATTTCTTTCCAAAGAACTTTAATACCTAAAAATAAAGTCTAGAGTGGGAGAATAAAAGCAAATGCAAAAAAAAATAAAGGGACAGGTGAGGCAAAAAAAAAATTTCCATCTCAAAATAATTTAGGTCATAAGGAAAGGTCTGTCTCACTAAGGTGAGAGTGGAACAAAAACCTGCACAGGATGCACCAGAGCAAGCCATTAACCAATCTTTGGAATTACTGAATAGAAAGCAGTGGCTTCTAGACATCACAGCCTACAGGCAATAAGTGATTGTAGAACTGGTTAGGAGGAGAGCTTACAGATCCCTTTGCTGGAATGGGATTTAGGATTTTGTTGTGTTGCCCATGTTTAGATATGGGCCATAGTCCCAGGTGAGGAGGATCATTAGAACAAAAAGTGCAATTACTGGGGCGGCTTGGTGGCGCAGTGAGTACAGCGTTGGCCCTGGAGTCAGAAGGACCTGAGTTGGGATCCAAACTCAGAATGCACACACAAAGAAAAACCTAGCTATGTGACCTTGGGCAAGTTACTTAATCCCAATTGCCCTCCAAAAAGCAAAAAAAAAAATTAAAAATGTGCAATTACAGGGAAATGGGGATGCTCATAACAGCTGCAGGGCAGAAAATAATATTTGTGGTCCCTCATAGACCAGAACACAGAACAGCAGAGTAGTCACACCTCTTCTTAGATCATATAGCCTTGGAAGAGCAGTATAAAAACAAACAAACAGAAAAGATCCCTTTAAAATGTAGAATTGGTCAAATGGAAAGGGAAGTACAAATCCTTGTTAAGGAAAACAATTCCTTAAGAATTATAATTGGACCAAAGGAAACTAATCACTCCATAAGACATCAAGAAAAAAATAAGACCAAATAAAAAGGATGAAAGAAATATAAGAAAATATTAATTTCTCATCAGAAAAACAACAGATCTGGAAAATATATCAAAGTAAGATAATTTAAGAATTATTGGACTTTCTGAAAATCATGATAAAAATCCCCAGATATATTTCAAGAAATTATCAAGGGAAACTGCCTTGGTCATCTAGAATAAGAGGGTAAAATAGAAATTTAAGAATCTACACATCACCTCCTTAAGTAGATCCAAAAATAAAATCTCCTAGAACATTGTATCCAAATTCCAGAATTTCTAGGAAAACTGACATAAACAAATAAATCACATATCATGAAGTCATAGCCAAAATAACACTCTTGTCAGCAGCTTCTACATTATAGGATCAGAGGGCATGGAATATGATATTCTGGTGGGCAAAAGAGGTTAGCATCTTACCTACCCAGCAAAACTGAATATATTCTGCAAAAGAAAATGGATATTTAATGAAAAAAAGGATTTTTGAGCTTTCCTGATAAGATCAGACTTGAATGGAAAATCTGTTTTACAAATACAAGACTAAAGAGAAGCATAAAAAGTAAACATCTTAAGATATTCAATAAGGTTACTCCAAAGACTCCTAATGGAAGGAGATTTCTACATTCAGAGAAACAACTAGAAAGAACTAGAAAGAACAAAGTTCAAATGCAGACTGAAGCAAACTACCTGCTCTCTTTATTTTTCTTGTTGGGTTTTGTTTCCATTTTCCTATTGTTCATTCCATCAGTTACAATCTTTTACAACCTGTCTAATGTCTAATGTGAACTTATTTGCAAATCCTATACTTGATTGCATGCCACCATGAGTGGGGGGGAGGAGGGCAGGAAAAAGGGGATGAAATTTGAATCTCAAGGGATTGTGGAAGTGCATCTTGTAAATTAAAAGTAGACAAAACAAATTAATAAAGACATAACAATAAAAATAAGGTTAAACTATTTACATTCTTGCATGGCAAGATGAATTTCTAATGCCTTTAATGTTATCAGGGAAGTTAGAAAGAGTATACATGGGGGGGCACTAGTGTCATTTAACTATGATGGGATATTATCTTTAAAAAATAACATAAAATCTCATTTTGGTATAGAAATCTATCTTGCCCTACAGAGAAGTAGGAGGAGAAGGTGAGAAGAAAAAGGGAGGCAGCTGATAGAAGGGAGGATGGATTGGAGGAGGTAGTAGTTAGAAGCAAAACACCTTTGAGAAAGGATTGGGTGAAAGGAGAAAGATGGATAATGGGGAAAATTAAGGATGGAGGTAAATACACAGTAATCATATCTGTGAAAAATATAGTAAATTTCTCTGATAAAGAGTTCATTTCTCAATTATACAGAGTATTAAGTTACATTCATAAGAGTACAAGTCATTGCCCAATTGATAAATATCCAAAGGATATTAAAAGGACATTTTCACTTGTCAAAAATAAAGATATAGTCACACAAATTTTTTTCTAAATCTCTATTTATTAGGGAAATGAAGGCAAAAGAACTTTGAGATACTAACTCATGCTTATAGGACAGAAAAGGGAAATGACAAATGTTTAAATGGAAAAATCGGGACAGTAATGCAATTTTGGCAGAGTTGTGAATTGAAACAACCTTTCTAGATGGCAATTTGGAATATGGCCAAATGGCTATTAAATAGAGAATACCCTTTGATCCAGCAATACCATTCTAAGCTGGTATCCCAAGGAGATTAATACAAGGAAAAGAGCATCTATGTACAAAAATATTTAAAATAAAATTATTTTTGGTGACAAAAAAAGGAATTTGTCCATCAATTGAAGAGTGACTGAATAAGTTGTGGGATATGATTGTGAGGAAATACTGTTGTGCTAGAAGAAATGTTGAACTTGACATTTTCAGAAAAACTTGCAAATTCGTATATGAACTGATGCAAAATGAAATGACAGAACAAGGAGAACAGTGTAAACACAACAGCAATATTGTATGATAATCAACTGGGTGACTCAGCTATTTTCACCAACACATTGATCTAAGACAATTCTGCAAAAATCATTATGAAAAAATAATCTCCCTCTCCAGAGAAAGAACTGATGGATTGTGAATGCAGATTGAAAAATACTTTTTATATAATTTCTTTCTTTTTTGTTTTCTGTTTTATTTCATAGTAGGGTTACTATGAAAATGCTTTTCATGTAACGTATATCAAATGTTTTGCCTTATCAAATAAGGACAGAGGGACACAATTTGGAACTCAAAATTAAAAAGAAAGAATATTGGTATTGTTTTTGTATATAATTAGAAAATATTTTTTTAAAAAAATTAACAAAAGAAAAATTAGAGTATAGAGATAAACATTGATTTTTATTCGCAGCATGTTGACCTTTTCTATCCATTTCCTCTCAGTCTTCACTAGTTACTAAGAGGGAGCAAGTTGTGAAGCAAATTTATCATAGCATACTGGAAGTATGAAATTATTTTTCAGACTAAAGTGAACATGAAGAAATAGCAAAAGCTTGTCAAGCACTCACTGTATATGTTAATAGAGGTGAGTGGGAAACTATAGAGTAGTTAATTAGACTGCTGCTACATGCAAGAATTTGCTAAGAAGGTCTTAAATTTTTAAAAGTATTTCCAATGGATCTTAATCAATTATAATTTAAAAGCTAAAGAGGCAAAAATCTGAACCCTCCTAAACTCTCCTTCCAAATGTGGAGAATACATAAACTGAAGTTATATGAAAGCCATTTTGTAGATACATATTCTTACTTCTTTATTTTCAGGATTCCTAAATCCTTTATGCTTACCACCATGTAAGGCTACTGGATCAGAGATTTGGATACGGTATATATAGTAGTGAGGCATGTTAGGAAAAACATTTTGCCTTAGTTTTCTCACCTATAAAATGAAGATAATAATAATACCTTCCTCCCAAGCTTCTTGGGAAGAAGGAATAAGAAAATATTTTTTAAAGAGCTTGGTACATTTCCCGGCACATTGAAAGCACAAGTATAGTTATTATTATGTCAATGTGGTTGAAAACAGAGGTTTTTTTTAGGTAGATAATCTACAAATACCCACTTCACTGAGTTCATCTACCCACTTCAAATACATAGCTTAGTGAGTTCTCTTTTAAAGATTACAAACTTGTGCATTGTCTTTCTGGAGAATTATTTCAGGTGATTTTTGGTAAGGGTTGGGGGCTATTTGATCTTTTTCCTCATAAGGATAATGCAATATTATAGATTCTCAGGTAATCTACATTGACAACTGTTCAGCATTCTTAAGCTGCCTAGCAAGCTTGTCATATGAAATTGTGTTAGTGTAATATAGAAAGAATGTTAGAGATACTTTAATCAAGTGACATCATTTGATTGATGACACAACAGAGGTCTGGGGAGGTAGTTTCATCTGCCCAAGACCACAGAGGTAATTATCATCAGAAGTTCTATTTGAACTTGAGTCATCTTTTCCAGAATGAGTTGACTTTCCACTCTGTCAAAAGTAAGAAAACATGTACCTCTACATTACTATTACCTTTATAAAATATTAATGAAAGACATATTACTCGCAGGATAAGGATAAAATTACCATGTTGGCAGTACATTTACAGTAATTACAAGAACACTGATTTGTCCTTCTGCACTTAAATGAGACAGACTTTTCTCATGAATGTTTTTGTTTTATGTCTTATTTTTCTAATTTTGTTTAATTTTAAGAAATGCTATGTTAACTTCTGGTTTACATCATTAATTTCAGCCAGATTTTGAGTGGCAATTTGTTCCCCATTTTTCCCCTACCCACCACCCCAGAATAGCAATCCTACAAGATATTCACTCATCCAATCTGCTCTCTCCCATATCTTCTCCCATATTCCCTTCGACTTTGCCATTAGGGCAAGTTGAATCTCTGTGCCCCAATGCCTGCACATCTTATCTCCCAATTACATGCAAAATACTATCAATAATAATAATATTTACATACATTTGAAACATTTAATTTTAAAGCTTCAAATTTCAGATCCATTCCCTTCCTTCCTTGTCACCCACTCCTATGCAAAGCATTACCATAGTAGATATATTGTAAAAGACTGCTTATATTTCCCTCCCACCCATCCCACCCCCCAACCTGGTCCATTCTCTACTTTGATCCTGTCCCTCTTCAAAAGTGGGTACTTCAATCCTCCCCTCCCCCCACAATGTCCTCCCCACCATCATACCCCCTCTCATCCGCCTTACCCCTACTCTCCAGCAGGGTGAGATATCCCATTTAGTATGCATGTCATTCTCTCCCTGAGCCAAATTAATGAGAATATGGTTTTGCCTTTTTGCTTTCCTGTTCTTCCCCTTCCCTGCAAAATTTACCCTACCCTGTCTTTCCAAATCTCCTCTTGCCACTTTCCTGTCTCCCCTCTTAACTTCACCCTTTAAGTAACATCCCTTCCCACTGAATTTAACCTGTGCCCTCTATCCATGTATACCTGTAAACATATATAAACACATTCACATATGTATTCATATGCCCTTATACACTTCTTCAATTATTTTCATAATGAGAAAGGTTTCATCAGTCACAGTTATTGTTTTTCCGTGTTTTCCATGTTTTTCTTCCTGGCTGCTTGTAGTATTTTCTCCTTGATCTGGGAATTCTGGAACCTGGCTATAATATTCTTAGGAGTTTTCTTTTTGGGATCTTTTTCAGGCAGTGATCTCTGGATTCTTTCAACCTCTATTGCACCCCCTGGGTCTAAAATACCAGGGGAATTTTGCTTGAAAATTTCTTGAAGGATGATTTCTAGGTTCTTTCTTTGATCATGGCTTTCAGGTAATCCAATAAATTTTTAATGATCTCTCCTGGATCTATTTTCCATGTCAGTGGTTTTTTATCATGAGATATTTCACATTGCCTTCTATTCTTTCATTTATTTGGATCTGTTTAACAGCATCTTGATTTCTCATAAAGTCACTAGCTTCCATTTGCTCCAGTCTAACTCTGAAGGAATGAATCTCCTCAATGAGCTTTTGAGATTCCTTTTCCTTTGGGCAAATTCTGCTTTTTAAGGCATTCTTTTACTCATTGCCCTTTTGAGCCTCCTTTGCCATTTGAGTTAGTCCATTTTTTAAGGTGTTATTTTCCTCAGTCAGGCAGTTGACTCTCATTTCATACTTTTCCTGCATCCTTCTCATTTCTCTTCCCAATTTTTCCTCCATGTCTCTTATTTGGTTTTTAAAATCCTTCTTAAGATCCTCTATGGCCTGTAACCTACTCATATAATCATTTGGGGCTTTTGGTGCAGGAGTTCTGACCTCACAGTCCTCATCCTGTTCCGTGCTGTCCCATAGTCCATAGGGCACTAACCTCTCATTTTGTCCTAGGCATATCTGTGTTGATAATTCTGGAATCACCACAGCTGCTGGTGTTCTGGACTCTTTCCAGCTGGCTGCTGGCCCGGTAGCCCTGGGGCTAAAACTGCAACTCAGTCGGGCCTGGGTTATGCTCCCAGAGAGCAGTGCTGACCCCTCCCTGCAGGGCTGCTGGGCTGTCCTCAGTGTGAGGTTAGCTTCTCTCTGTTGTTCTGTGGGTGCTGGCACTCCAGAAATTGTTCAGAGTCCAATTTTTACATTGTTTGGAAGTGGTGTGGGGGAGAGCACCTTGGAATTGCTGTTTCTACCATGATTTTTAAAAAATCATTTTAAAATTGTATTTAAAATTTAAATTAAATTAAATTAAAATTTAAAATTTTAATTAAAATGACATTGTCCATCCTTTGTTTGTGTCCATTATATTTTTCTCCATTTTAATCTTTGTCTGTATCTTTATCTTCAGAGTCTGATTGTTAAAGACATAATGAGCAATTTTAGCAATGTGGTTTGAGGCACTAAATGTGACCTCAAATTAAAAGTTTCATGGAAGACTTGAACATTGGCCCTAGTTGATGGGATGCAAGGCATATCAGGTCACTGTTTGCAGATTATTGGTATGACTCCCTCCTATCCTCAGTGGGTCATTTGATAATTTATTATTTTAGTTATTTTTTTGATTACTGCAAAAGGCATTAGCTTGTGAATGCTTGGATATCAAGGATTTTCTTTTATCTTTCTGTATCCTAAGGACTCAGCACAGTGTTGGACACATAAGAAAAAACATAAAATGTCTAAGTCCTGTTAGCTTTGCTTCAATTTTTATTCCCGCCCCCATGGATATGTCCATATATATTAAATTGATTTAGTTCATTTAAATAAATCTTTAAATTGGCTTTTTTTGTCATGAAATAATTTGCATTCTAGAAATGTATTGCCTTCTTAAATTATAGGAAAAGATGTAAAGATAACTGAAGCTGAATTTTAACTATTAATTTTCTTCTACTAATATATTTTCAATCTTCTCTGGAAAACAGAGAACATGATGTCTAGGTTCCATATTTAAACTCTGAAATTGAAATAGAAACTTTCACTTTTAAAAGTTCTCCCATCAACTTTTGTTGTGATCCCCAAAGTATCTACTTTTCTATTGGCCTCTCTACCTTCTTTTAAATCTGTATTAAAATCCCTTCTTTTACTGGAAGTCTTCTTAAGTCTTCTTAATTCTAGATCCTTCCCTCTGATAGTTATGTCCTATTTATCTTGTGTGTAGTTCGTTTTCTTGTATATTGTCTTCGCCCATTAGATGTAAACCCCTTAAGGTCAGAGACTTCTTCCTCTTTTTATATCCACAAAGTTTAGTCTGGTGTCTGACACATAGTAGGTACTTTATATATGTCTATTGATTGACAGTCCAATTCTGGTGTCAGCAGTAACTACGTATTTATGCTTTTTGTTTGTTTTGTTTGGCCATGAAGGAAGCCAGAATTTGTTAATTCATGTAGTTTAACCTTATTTGTTTATGTAACTTAATCATTACAGTAATCAGTCAGGGGTGATTTTATACCCATCTGATACAACAGATGTATTTACTCTGCTTAGAGATGAGATTAGGAGTACCGAAAGTCAAACATACATTTTATGCACACAGGATCACAGAACTATAACTGGAAAAGTACTTGAAGATCATCTCTTATTATACAGACAAAACTGAGGCTGAGAGAAGTGAAATTGTCAAGGGGAGAGACAGGGATGTGGCAGAGCAAAGATGCAAAATATGGTTATTTTACTCCAAATCTGTTACATATCTATTGTGTAAAACTGGGAATTACTGATTGGTATAAAATAGCTGTTAACACACAGAGAGATAGACTGACATCCAGCCAGACAGATATGTAGACAGACAGATAGACAGACACAGATAATATGTGTGCATGGCATTTTCCTCCAGTGAAATATAAGCTCTTTGAAGTCAAGAATTGTTTGTTTTGCATTCTCAGTACAATGATAGTAACATAGTAGTTACTTAATTCATGCTTGTTCAAATTGAACATATATAAAATGTATTTAAAGCAAAACAACAACCAGTGAAACACAAATGGTACTCACATAATGTCCTTAGCAAAAACAATTTGGAAAGTCTCTTTAGGTGAGTCAGATTTCTCTCTCTAAGAATATGTTTCATACTCAGTGAAATCCCTTCTTTATGAGAAGATACCATAATTTTTTGATTTTTTCTCCTTCTATAATCAAAATACAAGTTTATAAATTTCTGAATGATAGTTCATTTTAATACAAGAGTTCCAATACTTTAGCTTTGATAATGGGAATGTGATTTCATTATGTCTCCTACCACATAATGCAATAGACTTTTAATGGGCTTGGTTCTCCTGGAGCAATATTCCACCCCCCGCCCCCCGCAAGGCTTTCCTGCATCATTAGGATCAGCAAAAGGCAACATGGCTGCATTTGTTAGGCATCTAACTTGTTTTTTATGCTTGTATCATATTTGTTTTCTTGGCAGTCTTCCAAAGGTTTAAGGGAGTTCAGATCAAATTGTGCCTTTTACTCCTTCCAGCCATATATCTATGTGTGAGGTCATTAAGAAGCTTCATGACAATGTCATAGCTGATTACAAATCTCTAGTAACAATCACCAATATCCATAAAAATCTCTAGCAGCCAAAAATTCTTTAGAAGTGACGTTTGCTTCTGCTATCCCAGAGTATTTACTTAATGTTTGGATCCTAAACGGCTAATGCATTTGATGAAGATTTTGCAGCATTGGCATTTGTCAATTGACAACTTCTATCATCAGCTTCTAGTTAATTTAATATTTTAAACATTTTCTGCTCAAGTTTTTTTTTTACATTGGTAAATGTTTACTTTCCAAAATGCCTATTTTCAGAAACAGGCAGAATCACAGATCACATACTGGAGGGTGAACCACTGCCACCAACTTGCCTGGTGTGGTTGTCCTAATGGCAAAGTACAGACAGAACTGGGTTTGGAGAAAGCAGGATGGCTTCTATACTCTTTTGTACTTTTTACCCTTTGGAAGGAGATATCTGTTTTAAAAAATATACATTTCCAGGAGATGACAAGGGTACACTTTCATCCCATCATGAAGAACGAAGCCACCCAATGTCACCACTGGCTGGTCAAGGCCTCAGCTCTCCTTTGCCTGAGTGGTGAGGTGGGGGAGTACACTTCTCTTCTTTCATTAGCTTCTCCTTCTGCTTCATGATCATTCCCAAGCGTTCTACTGTTTTCTGACTATGTAGACACTCAATGAAATCCTCATATTCCAGTTTGCATTCTTTCTTGGCTTGGGTCATACCAATTCCATGGGCAAACTCAATGAATTCCTTCCCAAAAGCATGGCATCGGGCCAGCATTTTGTAAGGTTGTTCAGCACTCATAATTGTCATCAATTTGTCAATATTGAAGCCCAGCCAGTCTTGAATAACAAAGAATGGCATGACTGTGGCCTAGTCCAAACACCGCATCCCTTTCCTTCACCACAAGTCTCAGTTGTCCTCCAGCTCAAGTTTTTTCAATGTCTACCAAATGAAAGAAGATTATTGAGATAAACCAATATTTACAAGTAGTTTATGTCACTAAACACATTCCTTATGAGTCATGACAAAATGGGAAAAGAACCAAATAAATTCCTTGAGTTATCTGTTGATTTTGCATATACAATTGGATGTGTTCATATTCTATCTGTGTTGAACACCCCTTCCAAATCCAGTTTAATATATGAACCAGTTTTGTATTTTATGCAGCTAATACTGCAACTTGACTTACTTAGAGAAATGTTAGAAACCTAAAATAAAAACTTCAAGTAAAACAAAATAATCTGATATTTCTAGTAACAGTTAATTGAGAGATGCAAATTAGGTATTTTTCTTTCAATCATGTAGAGAATTTTGTATTGAGCAAAAGCTTCTAGGTCTTTGTATGTGGTAAAATAATTACTGTTTGGAAGGTTTTGGTTAGAGAAAGAATCCTAAAAAAGTTGTGTGATCAGTCCTAATCATAACATTGTCATAGAGATGTTTTTTAACCTTTGGTATAATAGCAAGATTTTCTTTTTCAATTACTGCATATTATTGTTTGTAAAGTGTTGTCCCTTTGGATAAAAAAATAATTTCTCTTGGCTATTTGGTATTTTGTGGTTAATCATATTTTTTTTTTATTATTTTAGAGATCATTTTATCTGGGGTTATAACCAGAGGGTCCATGAAATTTATTTTTTTTAATTTTTTTTAAACAAATGCTTTATTAACTTCTGTTTTACATCATTCATTTCCGCCAGATTTTGAGTTACAATCATTTTCCCCCCATTATTCCCCTACCCAACCTCCCAGAATAGTAGTCCCACAAGATATCACTTCCTCCAATCTGCTCTCTCCCATACCTTCTCCCATACCCCCTTTGACTTTTCCATTAGAGGAAGGTGAATCTTTGTGTCCCAATGCCTGCTCAATTTCCTCTCTCACCTCACCTCCCAATTACAAGCAAAAGACTATTAATAATAGTATTTATATATATTTGAAACATTTAATCTTAAGACCTCGAATTTCAGATCCATTTCCTTCCTCCCTTGTCACCCATTCCCTCTGGGGAGATAGGTAATTCAGTATATGTTGTACATGTCTAGCTATGCAAAACATTATCATAGTAGATATATTGTACAAGGCTGCTTATAATTCCCTCCCACTCATCCCACCCCCACCTGGTCCATTCCCTACATGATCCTGTCGCTCTTCTATAGTGGGTACTTCTAACCTACCCTCCCCCCAAGTATTCCCCCCCCCCCCATCAAGCATCCCTCCTCTCATCCCCCTTCGCCTGTTCTGCTGCAGGTTGAGATATCCCATTTAGTATGTATGTCATTCTCTCCCTCAACCAAATTCAATGGGAATGTGGATTTGCCCTTTTTTTTCCCTTCCTATTCTCCCCCTCCCTTGCAACCACTTCCCTTTGCTTCTTCTACATAAGATAGTTTACCCTACCCTGTCTTTCCCCATCTCCTCTTGCCACTTTCCTCTCTCACCTCATAATTTCATCCCTTGAGTATTCTCCCTTCCCAACAAATTCAACCTATGCACTGTATCCATATATACACACATTCACATATGTATTCATATGACCACACACCCTTCTTCCATTATTTTCATAGTGAGAAAGATATCATCACTCACAGTTATTGTTTTTCCATATAGGAGTGTACATAGTTCAACTTTGATAAGTTCCTTTTGATTTCTTTTCCCTGATTACCTTCTCAGGCAACTCTTGCTTCTTGTGTCTGGATGTCAAATTTTCTATTCAATTCTGGTTTTTTCCTCAAGAATGCTTGAAAGTCCTCTATTCCACTGAATGACCATATTTTCCCCTGAAACAAAATACTCAGTTTTGCTGGGTAGGTGACCGTTGGGTTCAGTCCCAGCTCTTTTGCCCTCTGGAATATCATATTCCATGTCCTTCGATCCCTCAGTGTAGAAGCTGCCAGGTCCTGGGCTATTCTGATTGTGTTTCCACAATATTGAAATTGTTTCTTCCTGGCTGCTTGGAGTATTTTCTCTTTGATCTGGGGGTTCTGGAACCTGGCTATAATATTCCTGGGAGTTTTCTTTTTGGGATCTTTTTCAGGAGGTGATTGGTGGATTCTTTCAACCTCTATTTTGCCCTCTGGATCTAAAACATCAGGCAGTTTTCCTTGAGAATTTCTTGAAGGGTGATTTCTAGGTTCTTTCCTTGATCATGGCTTTCAGGTAGTCCAATAATTTTTAAATTGTCTCTCCTGAATCTATTTTCCATGTCAGTGGTTTTTCCCATGAGATATTTCACATTGCCTTCTAATCTTTCGTTTGTTTGGATCTGCTTAACAGCATCTTGATTTCTCATAAAGTCATTAGCTTCCATTTGCTCCAGTCTAACTCTGAAGGAATGAATCTACTCAGTGACCTTTTGAGATTCTTTTTCCATCTGGCAAATTCGACTTTTTAAGGCATTCTTCTCCTCATTGCCCTTTTGGGCCTCCTTTGCCATTTGAGTTAGTCTATTTTTAAGGTGTTGTTTTCCTCGGTCAGGCTGTTGACCCTCATTTCATACTTTTCCTGCATCCTTCTCATTTCTCTTTCCAATTTTTCCTGCGCTTCTCTTATTTGATTTTTTATATATATATATATATATATATATATATTTGAAACATTTAATGTTACGACCTCGAATTTCAGATCCATTTCCTTCCTCCCTTGTCACCCATTCCTTCTTGGGATATAAGTAATTCAGTATATGTTGTACATGTCTAGCTATGCAAAACATTATCATAGTAGATATATTGTTCAAGGCTGCTTATAATTCCCTCCCACTCATCCCACTCCCCACCTGGTCCATTCCCTACATAATCCTGTCCCTCTTCTATAGTGGGTACTTCCAACCTCCCCTCCCCCCAAGGATGCCCTCCCATCCATCATCCCTCCTCTCATCCCCCTTCTCCCTATCCTGCTGCAGGTTGAGATATCCCATTTAGTATGTATGTCATTTTTTCCCTGAACCAAATTCAATGTGAATGTGGTTTTGCCTTTTTAGCCTTCCTTATTCTCCCCCTCCTTTGCACCCACTTCCCCTACATGAGATAGTTTACCCTATCATGTCTCTCCCCATCTCCTCTTGCCACTTTTCTCTCTCACCTCATAATTTCATCCCTTGAGTACTCTCCCTTCCCAACAAAATCAACCTATGCCCTCTATCCATATATAGCTGTAACCATATACACACACATTCACATATGTATTCGTATGACCACACCCCCTTCTTCCATTATTTTCATAGTAGGAAAGATATCATCAGTCACAGATATTGCTTTTCCATATAGGAATGTAAATAGTTCAACTTTGATAAGTTCCTTTTGATTTCTTTTCCCTGATTACCTTCTCAGGCATCTCTTGCTTCTTGTGTCTGGATGTCAAATTTTCTATTCAACTCTGCTTTTTTCCTCAAGAATGCTTGAAAGTCCTCTATTCCACTGAATGACCATATTTTCCCCTGAAACAAAATACTCAGTTTTGCTGGGTAGGTAACCCTTGGGTTCATTCCCAGGTCTTTTGCCCTCTGGAAGATCATATTCCATGCCCTTCTCTCCCTCAGTGTAGAAGCTGCCAGGTCCTGGGCTATTCTGATTGTGTTTCCACAATATTGAAATTGTTTCTTCCTGGCTGCTTGTAGAATTTTCTCCTTGATCTGGGGATTCTGGAACCTGGCTATAATATTCCTGGGAGTTTTCTTTTTGGAATCTTTTTCAGGAGGTGATCGGTGGATTCTTTCAACCTCCACTCTGCCCTCTGGATCTAAAATATCAGGGCAGTTTTCCTTGAGAATTTCTTGAAGGGTGATTTCTAGGTTCTTTCCTTGATCATGGCTTTCAGGTAGTCCAATAATTTTTAAATTGTCTCTCCTGGATCTATTCTCCAGGTCAGTGGTTTTTCCTATGAGATATTTCACATTGCCTTCTAATCTTTCATTTGTTTGGATCTGCTTAACAGCATCTTGATTTCTCATAAAGTCACTAGCTTCCATTTGCTCTAGTCTAATTCTGAAGGAATGAATCTCCTCAGTGAACTTTTGAGATTCTTTTTCCATCTGGCAAATTCGACTTTTTAAGGCATTCTTCTCCTCATTGCCCTTTTGGGCCTCCTTTGCCATTTGAGCTAGTCTATTTTTTAAGGTGTTGTTTTCCTCAGTCAGGCTGTTGACCTCATTTCATACTTTTCCTGCATCCTTCTCATTTCTCTTTCTAATTTTTCCTCCACTTCTTTTATTTGATTTTTAAAGTCCTTCTTAAGGTCCTCTATGGCCTGCAACCCACTCATGTTTTCCCCTGGGGCTTTTGGAGCAGGACTTCTGACCTCACAGTCCTTTTCCTGCTCTATGCCCCCAAAATAGGAGTCTAGGGTTGCATTTTTCTGTTTCCTTTGCCTTGGCATGTTGCCACTTAATTGCTTGACTTTGGGCTTGTTGCCACACTATGGCTTTAAGGCCAGATAGAGGAATTTTTGTCCTGAACGTGTGGGGGGCAACTTCCATTTCTGGCAAGCTGTAAACCCACCCACGACTTCCACCCTAGATCACCATCCAGATCCAGGGAGGTTAAAGCAAAAGCGATTACCCCCCCAAGACTGATTGCTGGATCTCCCTACAATTAATTGCAGGCCAGGAGCTGGAGCTGCCTCTGAAAACTACAAAATGGCGTGTCTCCTCAGCAGCTTCTAGCCCCCAGGGGAGGGAGCTGACGCATTCCCCCAAATACAGGTCCCAAAGTCCATAGGACACTAACCTCTTACTTTGTCCTAGGCAAGTCTATGTTGATAATTCTGGCGTCTCCACAGTTCCTGGTGTTCTGGGGTTCCTCCAGCCGGCTGCTGGCCCTGCTGCCCTGGGGCTAAAACCTCGGCTCACGTGGACCTGGGCTCGGCTCGGCTCCTGCGCTCTGCTCTCTTATTTGATTTTTAAAGTACTTCTTAAGGTCCTCTATGTCCTGCAACCCGCTCATGTTTTCCCCTGGGGCTTTTGGAGCAGGACTTCTGACCTCACAGTCCTTTTCCCGCTCTATGCCCCCAAAATAGGAGTCTAGGGTTGCATTTTTCTGTTTCCTTTGCCTTGGCATGTTGCTACTTGATTACCTGACTTTTGGGCTTGTTGCCACACTATGGCTTTAAGGCCAGATAGAGGAATTTTCGTCCAGAACGTGTGGGGGGCAACTTCCGTTTCTGGCAAGCTGTAAACCCACCCACAACTTCCACCCTAGATCACAATCCAGATCCAGGGAGGTTGAAGCAACATCGATTACCCCCCCAAGACTTATCGCTGGATCTCCCTACAATTATTTGCAGGCTGGGAGCCGGAGCTGCCTCTGAGAACTACCAAATGGAGTGTCTCCTCAGCAGCTTCTAGCCCCCAGGGGAGGGAGCCGATGCATTTCCCCAAACATAGGTCCCAAAGTCCATAGGACACTAACCTCTTACTTTGTCCTAGGCATGTCTATGTTGATAATTCTGGAGTTGCCACAGCTGCTGGTGTTCTGGGGTTCCTCCAGCTGGCTGCTGGCCCTGCCGCCCTGGGGCTAAAACCTCGGCTCACGCGGACCTGGGTTCGCTCGGCTCCGCTTCCTGCACTCTGTGTGTTGAGTGCTGCTGGCTCCCAGACTGCTGCGCTGGTCCTTCCTGCAGGGCTGCTGGGCTGTCCTCAGCGGGAGGTTAGCTTCTCTGTGTCCTTCTGTGGGTGCTGGGGCTCCAGACGTTGTTCAGAGTCCCCTTCTACATAGTTTGGGGGGAATCTGGGGCAGAGTGGCTTGGATGAACTATTTCTACTCTGCCATCTTGGCTCCGCCCACCGGTTAATCATATTTTAACACCATAAAGCAGATGTATCAATGGCAAGAAACAGTGCATTATTATCATTGAAATATACTTGCACAGAATCAGAAATCAGTAATAACAACATTTTAAAAGCATCTTCATTCTGGTGGGCACAACATGATGGAATGTACCTTTGCAGTGGGTAATAAAGTGCTTGAGCTATAGTCCTCTTCAGTGGAAGAAAAACCCATGGAACATTTAATAGAAAAAATCTTGAAGCTTTTGCCTCTTGAAATAGTTTGGGCTTCCTTCAGAGCTACTATTATTCAGAATTACTTCTAAGCAAAATGTACATTGGTAATTTCCCTGTATGTCCGTAGAAGATCTAAATAAATAAAAATTAATAAATAAGGCTTGGATTCCCTTAAAACTTTTCACATTCCTTAAACACACATTGGGGAATTCTTTTTGTCTGTGTGTGTTTGCTTTTTTGAGGGAGGAAGGCAGGCATTTGTCATTAAGAGACTTGCCCAAAGTAACACAGCTTATAAGTGTTAAGTGTTTGAAGATGGGTTTGAACTGAGGTCTTCCTGACTCCAAGACTGGTGATCTATTAACTGCACCACCTAGCTGGCTCCCCACACTGGGAAATATTAAAACATTTTTCTTTTTAGTTTTTTTTCTTATTTTTTTAAACAAATGCTTTAATAACTTCTGTTTTACATCATTCATTTCTGCCAGATTTTGAGTCATAATTTTTTCCCTCATTTTTCCCCTACCCAGCATCCCAGAATAGCAGTCCCACAAGATATTGCTTCCTCCAATCTGCTCTCTCCCATATCTTCTCCCATACCCCCTTCGACTTTTCCATTAGAGCAAGGTGAATCTCTGTGCCCAAAGGCCTGCACATCTTATCTCCCAATTACATGCAAAAGAGTATTAATAATAGTATTTATATATATTTGAAACATTTAATTTTAAGACCTCGGATTTCAGATCCATTCCCTTCCTCCCTTGTCACCCATTCCCTCTGGAAAGATAAGTAATTCAGTATATGTTGTACATGTCTAGATATGCAAAACATTACCATAGTAGATATATTGTACAAGGCTGCTTATAATTTCCTCCCACCCATCCCACCCTCCACCTGGTCCATTCCCTACTTGATCCTGTCCCTCTTCTATAGTGGGTATTTCCAACCTCCCCTCCCCCCAAGAATGCCCTCCCGTCCATCATCCCTCCTCTCCTCCACCTTCCCCCTATTCTGCTGCAGGTTGAGATATCCCATTTAGTATGTATGTCATTCTCTCTCAGAACCAAATTCAATGAGAATTTTGTTTTGACTTTTTAGACTTCCTATTCTCTCCCTCCCTTGCAACCACTTCCCCTTGCTTCTTCCACATGAGATAGTTTACCCTACCCTGTCTCTCCCTGTCTCCTCTTGCCACTTTCCTCTCCCACCTCATAATTTCACCCCTTAAGTAGCATCCCTTCCCAACAAATTCAACCTATGCCCTCCATCCATGTATAACATTTTTCTAATCTGCTCTTTTAATTGCTTAAATGTATTGGTTGGATCCCAAAACTTATGAACAATTTCCTTTCTGAGAAGCATTTATTCTGGACCTTAGAGATTATTAGTAGCAGCTTTTCTATGAAGGAGTTATGGTGTCCATTTACCACATTTTAGTGAACATTTGTGTGATGTAAAAATGTGTGAATAGTTTAAAATTACTATTTTTAGTAAGAAGAAATAAACATTAAAGAAAGTTGAAAAAACAAAAAAAAATATATTGTTTGAAGACAGAAAGAATTTTATACAATAGCTCACCAGAGATAGCTGCTAGAGCCTATGTTGTTTAGCATTTTATTAGCAAAGTAATTAGCAGCATAAGTGGAATAAAATTCAAATTCACAGAAAGCTAGTAAGATTGGCCAGTTGGCCAGGTACAGATCATGACCTTGGTGTGCCAGAACATCCTGCAGAGAATATTACTATTGGTCTTTTCTCTCAGTAGAAGAAGAAACATCAGTACTTATGCTCATATCAGAGTGAACCACAACATGTGATGAAAATTCTTTGTATACCTAAGGATAAATTGTATAAAAGTCTTAGCAAACAAAGAAAAAAATATATCCAAATTAGCTAGAAAACATGACTAAATAAAATAAAATTTGACACGTTTCTTAAAAGTCTTATACTTAAGCTGAGAAAGTCCATTGAACAAGTACTGACTTAGGTGGTATATTTGGAGGAAATATAAGTTCAATATGAATTGATTAGAAAAATATAGCTATAAAAACTAAGCCATACTGGAAAAGTTGTCTCAGGTAGATGGGTATTGTTCATAGTATTCCCCTCAATAGTGATCATAAAATAAAGATTAGATGACCACTTTCAAATTATATTGCAGAGATTTTTTTCCTAGTATGGCTTGGATAGCCTCTAAAAGCCTTTGTTCATCTATAAATGTATATGATTTATTTGTAGTTATTAGTATATTAGATATAGCATTTGTCAATGAAGCAGCTGTAAGGTGAAGCTCACACAGCTTTCCAGAAGCCTGTTTCTGTGAACAGCTTTCAACATTCTGATTATGTAGTATAGTGAAATCTCTATTTATTGTATAACAAATCTGAGCAAAACATTCACAGAAAATCAAGGTATAGCATTTACAATGTTACAATTTATCGTAGAAAATCAAAATACTTCATTCACCATTTCACAACTCAACAACTTATCACTAAAATGGACACATAGTTTTCACCAAAGTGGTCATATAGTTGTGAACAAATACAATCATTTAGTAACTCAATCATTCAATCATCCTTAAGAAGGCTTAAGGGACACAAAATACAAAAGTCAATGTACTCTACCCCTGGGTAGTACATTCATTTTGTCAATCACAAAGTCTTTAAGTTCTCAGTTCAATCACAAATTACAAAAGTCAAAGTACTCCACCCCTGTGGTATAATTAAATTAAAATTTCTTCAGTCACTACTCGGTACCCACAGGGAGGTCTTTTCATCTTGACTCAGGGCAGTCTTTCAGCTTCAATGGCTCTTCTTCCATGGTCCCAGCTCCCACCCAAATCTCACCAAATGTACCTGACTTCAAAGGCTAACAGCTCGCAGTTCCTTGCCCATACCTTTGTCCAGTTCTTCATCTAGTTCACATTCCATATTGAAGTTTACAGTGTACAGGCCACCTCAAACCCTTCACAGTTCCTTTTTTTCTGGGAAGACAAAGCCCGACAGAACCACAATAATATTCATGCACATTTCCAGCACCATCAACAATTCACTATTTACTAGTGAAAACATACCCACCAGAAAGGTCTCAGAACTCACCACAAATCATCAAAATAGAAATCAACACAGACCCAGAAACAAGGGCCAAGACGTCAGCACAAATCATCAGTAAAGTACCAGGACCTTCAAAAGCCTCCTCCAGGATTACTGTAAACATACAACCAGAAAATCTTCTTCCAGAACTTCTAGTAAAGTCCCAGGGCTTCTGTACAAAGTATCACAAACATCAACACAGACAGAGCAGACAAACAGAGTTCTGGGATACCACATATTTTCTCCTTCTTGACTCTGCCACCACAAGTGTCCTATTCTCAGTTCTGCTGTCTCTAGCAAGGGAATCTCTTTATATATGGTCATTAGCTCTTCCCTTTCTTGTTGCAAGATTTCATGACTTCTAGGGATCACAAGTTGTGGGGTTCATCCACTCTGTTATTTAACAGACTTGATACAAGGCTTGAAAGAAAAGAATTGAAACAAGGTGTTATTTCAATGGCTGAAACAAGGTGTGAACTACTTCTATTCTTGACATTACAGCAGCATATTACAAAATAAAACAGTCTTAAGTAAAATCAATCATCATGGTGATATCATCTTTATATGTATATTGCTTTTGGTAGATGTAGTACTTAACCCTCCAATCTTCTAGTGATAGGAGAGAGATATGTTTTGCCAGTGGACATCTAGAAACAATATTGTTCTTCTATTCTGGAAGATTACATAAGGAAAAAGAAGGCACCTAAAGATCTTCCAAATTAGGAAAGATTTTTATTTCAGTGACTTCCTCTGCTTATGAGAAACAGGTTAGCTGAAATATTGGTTAACAGGTGATGATTTTTTTTTTTGGTCTCAGCAGTTCATGAATGTTGCCTACTAAGATGCCTATGGTTTATAATCTACATCAAATTAAGTAATAACTGTAATGAAGATCTCAGAGATCCATTAATGATTTAGGTAATGTGTGTAATAAATAATAAAGTAGGATTTTCAAAGTCAGGAAAAGTGAAAATAAATTAAAATTTATACTCAAAGATAAAGAGAGAAAAAAGTATATCTAGAGTTTTATAAGTGTCAGTTTAGTTCCTTAAAGTTTTTAGAAAGACTTTACACCCCACAATCTTTCCATCTCACCATCTCTTTGATTACCTGTCAGTAATATCCTTGTAAAATGAACTAAAGTGGACTTGACTGGCAAATAATTATGTATTATGTGCTCTATGAGGGAAGCTAGGTGGCACAATGAATAGACTTGACCACCAGGCTGGTAGTCAAGAAGGCTCATCTTCTTGAATTCAAGTCTGGCCTCAGATACTTATTAGCTGTGTGACCCTGGAAAATTCATTTAATCATGTTGGCCTCAGTTTCCTCATCTGTAAAATGACCTGTACATAGAAATGGCAAACCACTCTATTACCTTTCCACAGAGAACTCTTAAGGGATGTGACTGACATGACCAAACAACAAAAAAATTTTGTTCTATAGAATAACAGGTGATATTCAAAGAAATAGTTTGAAATTTCATACTAAATACTTGGAAATAATTATCAGTGCCATCTGGTAAATATAGGATATAGGCTTCTGAAGAAAACAAAACAAAAACCTATCAACATAATTAACCATATCTACAACAAAACCAACGTAAATAATATGATTAACTCAATAGATCCTGAAAAAACTTTTGACAAAATATAGCACCCATTCATATTAAAAACACGAGAGAGCATAGGAATAAAGGGAACATTCCTTAAAATGATAAGCAGTACCTATATAAAACCACCTGCAAAATTAATCTATAATGGAGAGAAGGTAGGAACCTTTTCCAAAAAGATAAAGGGCAAAAGAGGGATGCTCATTATCACCACTATTATTCAATTTAGTACTAGAAATGTTATCTATAGCAATAAGAAAAGAAAAAATTGAAGGAATTAAAACTCTTTGCAGCTGGTATGATGGAATATTTAGAGAACCATAGAGAATCAAATAAAAACAGCTACTTGAAAGAATTAGCAACTTAAGTAAAGTTTCAGGATATATAATTAAACCCGCATAAATCATGAGCATTTCTTTATGTGACCCACAAATCCAGCAGCAAGAGATAGGATGAAAAATTCCATTAAAAATAATTATAAACAATATAAAATACTTGGAAATCTACCTGTCAAGACAAACCCAAGAACTATATGAACACAACTACTAACAAATTTTCACACAGATAAAATCAGATAGAAACAATTAAAAAAAATCTATTGCCAATGGGTAGGTACAGTCAATAAAATAAAAATGGCAATTCTTCCTAAGTTAATATACTTATTCTTTGCCACATCAATGAAACTGCTATAAACTTATTTTATAGAGCTACAAAAATAATAACAAAATTCATCTGGAAGAACAAAAGGTTAAGAATATCAAGTTAATAAAAAATAATACAAAGGTAACTAGCCTTGCAATACCACACCTCAAAATATATTATATAGCAGTATTAATAAAAGGTACCTTGTACTGCCTAAGAAACAGTGCTGAACCAGTGGAATAGGTTAGGTAAATAAGACACAGGAGAAACCCAAAGATCTCAGCCTTTGGGATAAGAATTCATTATTTGACAAAAACTGCTGTTAAACTGAAAAACAATATGGGCACAAATTAGTTATAGACCAACATCTCACACCATATACCAAGATAAGCTCAAAATGGGTACATGATTTAAACATAAAGAATGACACCAAAAGTTAATTAGAAGTGCAAGGAATAATCTAGCTCTCAGATCCATGGAGAAGGAAAGAATTGATAACCAAGCAAGAGATAGCATTTCAAAATATAAAATAGATAATTTCAACTATATTAAATTTAAAAAGCTTTTGCACGAAAAACCCCAATGCAACCAAGATTAGAAGGAAAGTAGAAAGCAAGAAAATTATCTTTATAGATCTTTACAGTCATTTAAGACCTCATTTCTCAAATATATAGAGAACTGCATTGAATTTATAAGAATACAAACCATTTCCCAATTAGTAAATGGTTAAAGGATATGAACAAATGCTTTTCAGATAGAGATCAAAGGTATCTATAGGCAAAGGAAAAAATGCTGTAAATTACTTTTGATTAGAGAAATGCAAATTAAAACAACTCTGAGGTACTACCTCAAAATTATCATATTGGCTAATATGACAAAAAAGAAAATTATATATGTTGGAGAGTATATGGTAAAACTAAGACACTAAGCACCGCTGGTGGAATTATGAACTCATCCAAATAGTCTGAAGAGTAATTTGGAACTATGCACAAAGGGAAACCAAACTGTGCAGACCCTTAGCCACAGCAATAATGCTACTAAAATACACTATTTACCAAAGTCATTATAACAAAGGGGAAAAGGATCTACAACAGAAAAAAATATTTATAGTAGACTTTTTTATGGTGGCAAAACATGGGAAACTAAAGGGATGCCCATAAATTTGGGAATGACTGAACAAGTGATGATTTATGAATATAATGTAATATTATTGTGTAATAAGAAATGAAGAACAGGAAGATTTCAGAAAAACCTGGAAAGTCTTGTAAGGACTGATGAAAAGTGAAATGAGCAGAGCCATGAAAACATCATATGCAGTATCAGTAACATTGTATGATGATCAGCTATGGATGACTCAGCTCTTCTCAGAAACACAATGATCCAAGACAAGTTCAAAGGATTCATGAAGGAAAATGCTATCCACATCCAGATAAAGAACTAATGGACTCAATGCATACTGAATCATTTTTATGTATTTTGTTTTTATTCATTTTCCATTTTTCTATATTTCTTTCATAACTGTGAATAATATGGAAATTTTACACGTAGTACATGTATAACCTATATCAATCTGCCTGCCATTTTTCAAAGAGGCAAGGGGAAGGAGGAAGAGAGAAAAATTTGAAACTCAGAAATTTTGTAAAAATTAATGATTAAAAATTTTAACATGTAATTGAGGAAAAAAAAGCTATTTAAAAATGTACGTTTAGAAAGAAAAATCTTCCAAAAAATAAATCATATTTGACCCTAAAACTCTTTCCCAAATGACAACTGTGGCTTGTATTGTGGATACAAGTATATTACAATATCTCAGAATATAACCTGAACCTAAGGTAAACTGAACAGTTATAAATGAATAAGCTATATTTAAGAAGGGCATAAGATCCTAAAATATTTAGTAAAAGCAAACTAACTAACGAAAAAGACATGCAGGGAAAAAAAAGTGTCAGCTAATTTACTGCATGCTTCACATGGTACTAAACTAAAAAACCTAGTTAATGTATTCCAAAATTAAAGCTGGAAAAATTGATTACTTTGAAATAGAAAACAGAAATGATTATAAGCTAAAAAGCAGTAAATAATCTAAATTGAGAAAATTTGAAATTATATCAAGGAAAATTCTAGTTTTGTATTATGACTACATGTTAATTAACATATTTCTACAAATATCCAGGCTCTTGCAAATCTCCCTATTTTAACATAAACTAATGAGAAAATGGATGTCAGAAACTAGGTATATACTAACAAGTCACACCATATACCAAGATAAGGTCAAAATGATTGAAAAATAAGGGGTGAAAATAAAAGCAAATTAAGAGAGCATGAAAGTTTGTCAGATTTATGGGGGAGGGAAGAACTTAACACAAAAGAAGATATAGAGAGCATTACAAACTGTAAAATAGATAATTTTGATTACATAAAATTAAAAGATTTTGCACAAACAAAACCAGTGCAATCAAAATTGTAAGGAATACAGAAAACTGGATAAAGAATACAGAAAAATGAAAAGAAAAAAATGAAACAATTATCTGATAAAGGCCTCATATCTCAAATATATAGAGAATTGTGTGAATTTTTTAAAACTACAAATCATTCCCAAATTGATAAATGGTCAAAGAATATGATCAGGAAATTTTCAGGTTAACCAAAACTATCTATGGTCATGAAAACTGTTTAAATCACAATTTGAGACATGCAAATTAAAACTAATCCATGGCACCTATCAGAGTGACCAACATGATAAAAATAGAAAATATTCAGATGTTTGAGGGGATGTGGGATACCTGTGACATTAATGCATTGTTGGTGGATTTGAGAACTGACTCAACCATTCTGGAGAGCAATATGGAACTATGCCCAAAGGGTGAAAAAATTATAAAATTTGAAATATATATATATATATATATATATATATTTTTTTTTTAATTTTATAATTTGAAAATTTTATAATATATATAGTAGGTCTTTTCGTAGTGGCTAAGAATTGGAAATTGAGGGGATGCCAAAACTTGAGGAAATGCTAATCAAGATATGGTATATGATTAAAATGGAACATTATTATTTTATAAAATATGGCAAGTAGAATGGTTTTCCGAAAAACCTGAAAAAACTCACACAAAGTGATGCTTATGGAAGTGAAGAGAACTAGGATAACATTGTATATAGTAACAGCAACATTGTTCAATGAAGAATTGAAAATGACTTAGCGATTCTTAGGAATACAATGATTCAAGACAAAGCTCTAATGATGAAGCATATTATCTGCCTCCAGAGGAAGAACGGATATTAATTGATTACAGATGGAAGCATGCTATTTTCATTTTCTTTCTTTCATTTTCTCAGTCTTCTTGTACAGAATAATGAATACATAAATATTTACATGCACATGTATAACCTATATCTGATTGTTTACTATCTGAGGCAAGTGGGAAGGAAGCAAAAGAATTCCAAAATTAAAACTTTAAATAAAATATTTTTAAAAATGTAGACATTTTCCTATAATTTGGAGTTCCACAAAAAATGTATTAATAGAGCCAATATGGTTTTTATATCTTTCCATTTTTTTCTGTTAATAACTTCTTTAGATAAGTGATGCTGGAACTTTTTAATTGTTTGCAATATTTTCTCATATTTATTCCTTTTTCTTTTTTTTTCTTCTTTTTTTTTAAGCAATGGGGGTTAAGTAACTTGCTCAAGGCTACAAGGCTAATCATTATTTATGCGTGGGTGCTCATTTTCTGAGGCTGGATCTGATCTCGGGTCCCAACTCCGAGGCCGGCGCTCTTACTCACTGTGCCACCTAGCCGCTCCTTTAGGGCAATTGGGGTTAAGTAACTTGCCCAAGGTTACAAGGCTAGGTTTTTTTGTTTGTGTGGATTAAGTGTCGCAGGCCAGCTACGAACTCAGGTCCTTCTGATTCCAGGGCCAGCGCTCTATTCACTGCGCCACCTAGCGGCCCCGTATTTTTTTTTCAATGTTAACTTCAGGTAGGTGATTTTGAAAAGGTTCCTACAGTTGTTTCGTATTCATAAAGATATCTTTCCTTTCCTTTTTTGGTACCCTTAAACTCTTTTCTGAAAGAAAATAAGCATTCATTGTATTCAGAATTCAGGATTCTGAGTATTTTTTAGGACTTTTGCTTCTTCCATTTCCCAGTTGTGAAACATGTTTAGTTACATATGCATACACATACACAATACATACATATTCATATACACATGAAATTGCATCCACATATTAAAATGTACACATGCTTTATGTAGGTTCACTTTGCAGGCATATAATCTAGCTATTACTATCTTTTTATCAAATATATACACATATTCATGTGTATCTTCCCCTATGTCAAGAATTCACTTAGTCATTATTATAGAATCTAAGTTGGAAGGAATTTTATCTGCCTTCTTTTCTGTACCTCAGTTTCTTCTTCTGTTAAATGAGGATAAAAACAGCACGTGCTTCCCAGAATTCTTACAAGGAAGCAATTAAATAATGTTTTTAAAAAACCTTGCAAAAATTACAATGCTACATAAATGCTAGCTGTTATTTGTATTAGTTGTGAAGTACATGTTACTCAGCAAAAGACATACCCTCATTATGGAATTCCTAAGACCAATGAAATCATAGATTCAGTCTACATGCACAAAAACACATACACAAAATTAATCATTATGAGCAATGTGATTATATATCATCTCCAGCCACTCAATTGCCTTTATCCATATTCATCTTTTATCTCTGTTTCACATGATGATGTGGCCTTATTCCTCACCCAGGCTTATTCCTCTATTTGTTAAAGCAGTTCCATTCCATTACATCTCCTCTAATCAACTATGCCCTCTGTCAGTAGCTATCCCAGGTGCCACTGAATTTATTGCAACATTTATAAATAACTATACTAGATGCTAAAAATAAAATATCTTTACAAAATGCATTTACTAAATGTATTTATTGAAACTACACTAGAGGCAATGGACCCATAATTCCATTTAGACCCTCCCCTCTAATCATTTTGTAGAAAAACAAAAATCAATAATATTATATTAATAGCGATAGACTATTTTTAATGTGGTTATTATTTAGATTTGTGCTTACCAACTTTCTAAGTCCCTTCTTTTATTCCTTTTACTTATCTTTTCTATTATATGAGAAAATAAAAGAGTTGCATTTCTCAAGCCACTTCTTTTGTCTTAATTTAAACTTTACTCTCAAAAAATGACAAAAATATTTCTTATTGATTATATTAGAACATTTTTACTATACAATGTAACAGAATTTAGAGGCAAATTACTGTAGTAGAAAAGGATACCACAAGATAAAAATAAAATATAAATTACTGCCTTTTTATTGAAGAAATTCTTATTAGATAAAGAATTAAAAATTAAACTAATATATAAATTATGCTCTCAAAGTATAATTCTCCTCCCTTATATTCTATTAACTATATATTCTCTGGGCATGAAAAAGGATCTGCATCTTTCCAAAGTTTTCTCACATTGTCTACTAAAGTAATTTGTTCACACATATAATAGTTTAAAGATTGCTGACATTATCTTTTTTTTTTTTTTAAAGCAATTGGGGTTAAGTAACTTGCTCAAGGTTACATGGCTAGTCTTTTTTTTTTTTTTTAATGTGTGGGTGCTCATTTTCTGAGGCTGGATTTGATCTCGGGTCATCCCAACTCCGAGGCCGGGGCTCTTACTCACTGCGCCACCTAGCCACCCCTTTTAGGGCAATTGGGGTTAAGCAACTTGACCAAGGTAACACGGCTAGGTTTTTGTTTGTGTGGGTTAAGTGTCTGAGGCCGGATCCGAACTCAGGTCCTTCTGACTCCGGGGCCGGCACTCTACTCACTGTGCCACCTAGCCGCCCACTGACATTATCTTTTAACATATGAAAAATGATATTGAAAAATTTCTAACTATAGCAAAGAAACTACCACTGATTGTCCTTTCAGGAATCCAGATCCAAACCTGCTGCAGGTCATATTTTAGAAGTAATGTTGTAAACACATAAAACTAGATTCAATAACACAAGTCATGTAGACTGGGATTTTGTGAAACAAAATGGATGCGGAACTGATATTCAATGGAATATCTTCCATGTGATCATTAAGCCCCCAAATCTGTACCTATTGAACTGCTGGCATTTGTTAGTTCAGTCCAGTTTCTAGGGACACCTGCCCTGTATTCCATACTGCCTTCATCTTCAACTGCCATGTATTTGGAGACATAACATTAAGACATTGTTGCCTGCCAGCATCATGAGACTCAATAAGGGTAGAGGCCTAATTAACTGATTCCTAAGCTTAAGGAAATTGTATTTCTTTCTCACTTAATTTCAGGGATTCACAAGTTTTAACCACTTATCCATAGATACCTCTCTTTATACTATCTTCCCCACCTCTATCGTTTCCTTAGAGATGGGAATAAAGGAAAGTATGATTGAGGAATAATAAGGTGAGGACTAGAGAAGAGAGGGAACTCATGGCATATAGAATTTATTTTCCCAGTAAAACTTTATTTACTGAAAGGAAGAAACATGGGGCAGAAATTGAGAGTCTGAATATGCTCATACCTCCATAATGATTGGGTCCATTTTTTCACCCTTGCCCTCTAGTCTCATCTTTTCCCTTCTCTTTGCCTTCCTCTATCCCCTTCCTCTGCCATTATTCAGTCTTCATTCTTGACTTCTGAACATCTTTTGATATTATTGCCTATATCTTAACATGTTTTCCCTCGACTCTTTTTTACTATGTCCTCTGCTGATACTTTTCTTAAGTATTTAACTTCAACTTCATTTTAAGTGAAATTGTTGTCATCATGCATTTATTGAGCTCATAATATATGACAAGAACCATACTAAGAGATGAGGGTACAAAGAAAGAAAAATAAGGGGGAAAACTATTGCCTGTTCTTAGGGATCTCACATTCTAATAAAAGAAGCAACATGAAAACAATTCTGCAAAAAAAAGACATGTATGTATTGGATACAATCTTAGAAAGAAAGTACTAAGATTATCGAAGGCTGGGAAAAGCTTATCACAGAAAGTAGAAATTTAACTGAGAGTTAAAGGAGGCCAGAGAGACTGATGAGAGAGAAGAGGAGGGATAACTTTCTAGACATTGGGCCAATGAAGTGAACAATTAAAATGACCATAGTCAGGAGATGGAAATGTTTGAGGAAAAGTAAGAATGCCAGGGCCCCTGGTTTACTAAATGTATGGAAGAGAGTAAGGAGTAAGAACACTGGAAAGGTAGAAAGAGATAAAAAGTGGAAGTTTAGGAAAGATTTAAAAAGTTTCATCCTTGCTTATACACACACATGCACACACATATATAATGTTGCACGTATGTATGTTGTTTGTATACATATATTTGTATGTATACGCATATTACATATATTTATTTATTATGGAGGCAGTAGAGTTGAATTAATGGGTGAGGGTTGCTTGGTGACATGGTCAGATTTGAGTTTAAGGAAGAATTGATAGTTGAATGGATTGGAGATTGGCTTAGCAGGGGGACCAATTTTCATGTTTCTGTTTGTTTGTTTTGTTTTGTTTTTTGTCTTAGCATTTGGTGGTAAAAGACTATACCATAGTGGTTACCAGTAACAGAATTATAGAGGGGGCATATTATCTAGCTTTTATAAACATACATTTATTAACTCTTGAAAACTGATTTATATGTGGAGTGAGAAAGAATGAAGAGTTGACAAATGGTTTTCAAGCCTGGTTAACTAGGGGAATGGGGGTTGGGCGGTGATATACAGTTATAAAAAAGTAAGAAGAGAGGATGGAATTTGGAACAAAGACAAGCAATTAAGTTTTAGATGTGTTGAGTTTTAGATATCCTTCATGATAGATCTTGTTCATGATAAACAATTGGATATGCAAGAGAGAGATTTGGGCTGGACAAATAAATCTTAGAATCATTGGTATAGAAATGATAGTTGAATCCATTGGAACTGATTTGCCCACCAAGCAAAATAGTATAGAAGAAGAAAAGAGTGCTCTCATAAGGCATGTAATAGGAGAACCAGGATAGAGAAATGTTATGAAAAACTAGTGAGTAAAGAATGTCAAGGAGAAGGTGATTTACAGTGAAACATATGTAACAATTCACAGACTTTGTGAGGTAATTATGTTTTTACTTTCCTTATTTTCCTCTTCTGAAACATTGTATGCAAATACAAATTGTATGTTGACTAAGTAATTGTGATACTCAAATTTAATAAGGTATAAAGAAGCCTTTTATGAACCCTCAAGTGCTAGGTGAATGTGACATTGTTATCATTATTGCTGTGTCAGTTAAAATTGTATTCATACTAAATTTGTAGGAGAAAAGGAGAATGAGAGCTTTATTAGGAGAACTTTGAAACTGTCTTTTGAAGCAGTGTAGAAGAAAAGCACTATAGTGGAGTAAAGGCCATGGTTTTGAGGTTTTCTCTGCCACTTACTATATGTGTCATTACCTAATTAATGTTTCTGTTCCCATTTATAATGGGACTTTGTAAATAGCATAACTTAACCAGTGCCATATAATAGGATTCATACCCATGTTTCCTGGTGTCAAAGCTAAGGTTCTTTCTACTACCGATGATGCTCCCCACCTTATAGAAACTTTTTCAAGGAAAATAACATTACCAAGTACTTAGAGGGCTACCTTGTCTAAGTAATATGATCATAGAATGTCAGCACCAATTGGGACCAGAGAATGGGATGACAAAAAAGTCTGATACTTCCATTAGGCTGTTGTCCCTATCTAACTTCTGAGCTAGGGGAAAAAAGAGACAGTTACTCAGGGGAAGAAAAAGTATGATTTTCTCTTCTTTGTAAGCATTAACGATTCTCTATTGCAGACAGTCACTGCTGTAGGTAGAAAGGAAACTGAAGTAAAAGAGCTAAGAGTTCCAGAAATGCCACCGAATGTCCAAAAGATTATACTCACCCTTAAGGACTGTCAATTTTTGTTGTTATATTCATCTAGAATTTGAGAAAAAAAAGATTACTTGTAACTTATTTCTGTAGTCTAAGCTACTAGAATAGTTGTTAAATTTTCTGATTGTTAAATTTTCAGTGTCAGAATTTGTACCTATCCAAATTCTATAAATTAAGGCTTCATTCATTGTTTTGCTTATATGGTCTAAATTTAAAAAAAAGTAGTGGTGAAAAATTTTAATAACATAGATTCTACTTAAAAGTAGGCTAAGTTTTTGTTTGTTTGGTTTTGGTTTTGGTTTTGGTTTTTCTGATAGCCATAACCTTGTGGCATGTTACATAGCACTAAGTACTATGTCTAGCACAAAGGAGGTAGAGTGTTCATAGGCTAGGTTGAGAGAAAAAGATAATTAGAAAGCAGGAGGCCCTCTCAGCCAAGGGTGTAATATAGGGAGCTATTATGCAGAGCAGGTTGTTTCATTTATTTATTAATTTGCTTAAATGCTAAGTCAAGGTGGAGTGACTTTTTTAAACCTTGGAGTGGTTTAAAATATTTTTAAAAAGATAGATAGGTCTTTAAAAAAGTGTGTTAGCAACACTTTTCTAACATAGAAAACTTCATTGTGAACAGAAAACTTATAATATAGAAATTAACAGAAAATGCAGCCAGAAAGGATCTCTAGTCCTTTCATCATAAATCTGAATAAACAGTCCCATGAAGTGGTTCTACAGGAGTGGGAAAATGTGCATTTTTGACACTTGCAACAAAGAAAGTGCTCTGTTCATATACAACTTGCATCAGAACCTTAGGAATGCAACCTGGTACAGGGGAAGAGAAAGACTTCTGGAATCAGAGGTCATGGGGCCAAACCTTTCCTCTAACACATATTTATTGCCAATAGACCTTATCAGATTTGGTACTACATCTATTATTTTCCTACTTAATTCTGAATTTTAAAACATTTTCAGATATTGATTTTTGTATGATATTCTGGATATAAACAGGAAAATAAAATCTAGGAAACATTTTCTAAAAAATTCTTAGCTTTTAATCCACAATTGTATTTACATATCATTCACAAATGCCTTTTCTCTGCCCTGATATGATCTTAAGCAATGTGGCTAGGCAGTATCTTATATCTTATCCTATAAACCCAAGGTAGTTCACTGATTTTAAACTCTCTCTTATCAAATTTCTCAACTAATTAAAAAGTCACTACTAATTCAAAGACCTGCATTTAACCTCTATTCTTCACCCTAAGAAAACAGCTATTTAACTGCAGATAACACTCCTTATCCAAGGATAAGGATTGATTTAAAGTGAAGAATCTTTTTTAAGGCATAAAATATGGGAAAGCTAAGCTTCAGGGTTTTTAGTTGATCTTAGGCTACCATCTCTCCCTTTGTATTACACTATCACAGCCTGTCAGATTTTACCTTTGACTTTCTGGATTTATGAACTGATCTTCTAGTGGACAGCTTCTATTTTGAGCCAATTTTGAGTCAGGGAGAGCTTAATAATATCTTTAGGCCAGGCTAATCTGATGTCTGTAACTCTTCTAGAGGTTATTACTTCATTATAGCACCAAAGTTTCTCACTGAATAGTGTATCAGTTAAGAAACTACATCATTACAGAAGGTGGTGACTTTCTCCCTCTAGGATACAGGTAACTGGAGGCCAAGGGAAGAAAGGTATACTGAGTATTGAATATTAACTGTAGTGAGTGTCACCTGAGTTACTCCCATCTGCCAAAATCTGAATTGTTCAGGGTGGTCCTGGGATCTACCTAATTAGCAAATGCCATCTTCACACAATGATAAACTGCAGTATCACTAAAAATCTCTTCCTCACATCAGGAAATACTACTCTCCTTCCTGTTACTCTGTCTGAGATCAAAAGTGAGGCTCAGCTCTTCTACCACAAAGTCAGGCCTATGAAAAGTTGCCCTGAATTCTTGTAGTCTTTCTTAATGGCTCATGGAGATGTATACTGAAGCATGATTAAGGAATTCTGCTTTTGGGATCCCTCCAACAAAGCATATAAATTAGAGTGCTATGACCCCTTGACCCAAAACCCTTGAGGCTCATAAATAATTTCAAAAACCAGGAAGTTATAGGATAAATTCAAAAGGAAAAATAATGGGGAAAATTAAGCTCATAACATTTCCTCAGTTCTTCCCATTTCATTGATTGATGAGGTTCAATTCTTGAGAAAATAGCAAGTGAAGGAAAGTCTGGTGACTTTTTTTACATTTGGTATTTATATATGTATATATTATTGCTTCCTATTATCTGCATGTACTGCTTCATCAGTTAAAAAAACAAAGAAAGAAACAAACAAAAAAAAAAGATTCCAGATACCAATAAGTACTAAGCACCCCAAAAAATGATAATAATAGTTACCTATCTTCAAGAAGTTGTCATACCAAAGAGAGAGAAAATATGTAAATAACTAGGTATATAAAAGATAAAGAGGTTCTAGAAAGATAATCTTTGAGGGCAAGGTATTATCACTGTACCAAGAAGAAAGATCTGCAGGAGAAAGTAAAATGTGAGTTGAACTTTGAAGGAAATCAGGAAAACTAAGAGCCAGCAGTGCAGAGAGAAAGAATTACAGCTAGTGGGAAAGAATATGTATACAGAGAGATGGAATAGAAAGTATAAATGATAATTTATATTGTATAATGCTTTTGATTCTTGCAAAAATACTTTTATATCTTATTTGATTCTTTCATCTAGCCTATGAAGCTTGTAGAGGATACATAATTATTCTTTCTTGTTGGGTAAATTAAGGCATGCAAATGATAACTTTGTATGAAATTTCACAGCAAGTTATCTGCGTAATGAGAATTCTTCTGAATTACATAAACATGTTGCTTCTGCTATGTCAGTAGGTTTCTAGAAAGAAGGGAGCTCTAATTTGAAATACTCATTTTTAGATAGGAAAATAAAACCCAGAAAGGTGACATAACACCTAAGTTAACAATGGTAGTAAATAGAGGATCACAATCAAATCCCAGTTTTTTTGAATTGGTGTCATCATTTTTTGAACTATACCATTGTACTTACTCAATGCATAATCATTATTCTCAGTCAGTCAAAAAATACTTATTAAGTTCCTACTATGTACCAAACACTGTGCTAAGTACTAGGGATACAAAGAAAGACAAAAGACAGCTCCTAGTCTGAAAGAGCTCACAGTCTAAATTGGGGGAGGAGCATGAAAACAACTATATACAGACAAGTTATATACAAGGTTACTTCTTCAATAAAGGGATAATTTAATAACAGAGATAATCAGAAGAATGCACTAGAGAGAGAAGATTCTGAAAAGACAGTGGAGTAGGTCAGAAAATTCCAAGCTCTTCAAGATTTTCCCCCACAAAAGAGCTAAAATAGCACCTTAAGGCAAATAAAGTAAGGGTAAAAATAAGAATAGGAGAACAACCACAGTCCTTCTGGGACAATTTAAGAGTATCAGAAGAAAAATCTCAGTACCAAGTTTGGTGTTGGTGAGGGTAAACACCTCCAGGCTAGGATTCACAGGGTAAACACCTCTAGGCTGGTTTCACTTTAACAAGAAGTGGCAATCCACTTAACCAGGAGCAAGTCCTGGGGTTAGTTTGTTAGAGAGGTTGCATGGGCCCTAAGCAAAGGAACTTTTAGCCCTAGGAAAAGGAGGGAACATATATGTCTCTGAGCCTGGGAAGATCAAGGGAACCTCTGTTAACAAGGAACATCTCCCATACCCCAGGGCTAGAAGTGATTACAAAAATTAAACAATTACCATGCAAAAAAAATTCACAGGCAAATGAGAAAGAATCCAACCATAGAAAGCAATTAAGGGAATAGAGAAGACTGGGGTTCATCTTCAGAAGACAATATTGAATTAAAGGAACCCCCTAAAAGTAAGGTCAAATAGTTACCTGCCACCCAACAAGTTCATAGAAGATTTAAAAAAAGACTTTAAAAATCAAATGACAGAGAAAAATGTAAAAAGAAAATATAACAAAAGAAAAAAAAACTATCCAAGAAAAACAAAAGATTGTGAAAGGAAAGTCAACCAATAAGGAAAAAGGAGATTCAGAATCTGAAGGAAGAAAATGATACTTTGAAAATAAGAATTGGGGGGTGGAGCCAAGATGGCTAAAAGGAAGGTGTAACTTCGCTAAGCTCCTCCCACACTAAGCCTTAAAAAGTGAATCTGAACATATTCTGGAGTGACAAAATCCACTTGCAGACAGAGCATGGCAGAATCCAGAACAGGTAATTGCCGTGTGTGTCTAGACAGGACAAGTGCAGAGCATGTGGAGTCTGCACAGCTCAGACTTAAGAGCAGAAAGGCAGACTCCACCAGAGAGAAGCCTCAGCCTACAGACTTACCATGGACAAATCGAAGTCATTTCATGAGGGGACAGAAGGAATGATTGGAGCCAGGCAGGAGAGTCCACCCCCAGTGGAGAAAGCAGCTTCTCCTACAGCATTCGGCCCCCAGCCTGGAAGATTAGAAACTGCCTACCTGTATAATACAGGGGCTAGACTGGCAAAGTACATTCTATTTGCTCTGATCCTCCTATCCCTCCTTCATGAAGTAGAAAACCCAAAGACAAGTCTCCCACCCAGATTGAAATCCCAAGTTAATGGAAATAGCCTCAGACTTGGGAGTCTCCAAGAAGCATTGTAACTGAGACAGCCAGGAGTGAAGTTTAAGATTCTAATGTGAATAGACACATAAATTCATTACATAGAGGAAACAGAGGGAGGGAGAGGAGCACTGTTTGAAATTTACTTTCAGTGGTTTGGAGTAAAACTGGGAGTGACTTACTCTGATAAGTATAAAATTTTTATTGCATCCTATAGGTAGGGGAAGGGAAAGGGTATGGGGTTGAAAAGGAGGAGACTAAAGGGGGGATTAGAGGGGAGGGAAACAGTAGTAAAGGGAGAGAGTAGGTTAAGAAGGGGGCTCACTGGGTGGGAACACTGAGGGAGGGGATGGTCAAAAGGGAAAACTTCAAGGAGGGAAAGGGAAAAGGAAGAAAAAAACATAAACAGGGGAGGGAATAGGATGGAGGGGAAGAGACAGATAGTCATCATTACTGTGAATGTGAATGGGATGAACTCTCCCATAAAACAGAGGCAGATAGTAGAAAACATTAAAAACCATAATCCTACAATATGCTGTCTACAAGAAACATATTTGAAACAAAGGGATACCCACAGGTTAAAGGTAAAAGGTTGGAGTAGAATTTATTATGCCTCACCTAAAGTAAAAAAAAAAAAAAAAAAAAAAAGCAGGGGTAGCAATACTTATCTCAGATAAAGCAAAAGCAAAAATAGATGTAATTAAAAGAGATAAAGAAGGAAACTATATCCTGCTAAAAGGCATCATAGAGGATGAAGCAATATCATTACTTAATTTATATGCACCAAGTGGTATAGCATCCAAATTCCAGAGGAGAGGTTAAAGGAATTAGAGGAAGAAATAGATAGCAAAACTATACTATCGGGGGACCTTAATCTCCCCCTTTCTGACATTGATAAATCTAACCTCAAAATAAACAAGAAAGTAGTTAAGGAGGTGAATAGAATTTTAGAGAGACTAGATATGATGACTATCTGGAGAAAAATGAACGGGGATAAAAAGGAATTTACTTTCTTCTCAGCAGACCATGTACTATGGCATAAAAACCTCAGAATTCAGTGCAGAAAGGCAGAAATATTAAATGTATCATTCTCAGATCATGATGCAATAAAATTATATGCAATAAAGGGCCAATGGAAAGATAGACTAAAAAGTACTTGGAAATTAAACAATTTAATCCTAAAGAATGGGTGGGTCAAACAAGAAATTATAGAAAAAATCAATAACTTCATTCAAGCGAATGATAATAATGAGACAACATACCAAAATTTGTGGGATGCATTAAAGGCAATTATTAGGGCAAGTTTTATATCCCTGAGTGCATACTTGATTAAAGCAGAGAGAAGAGAGGTCAATGAATTGGATATGTAATTGAAAAAGCTATAAAAAGAACAAATTGAAAATCCCCAATTAAATATGAAATTAGAAATATTGAAAACCAAAGGAGAGATTAATAAAATTGAAATTAAGAAAATTATTGAACTAGTAAATAAAACTAAGAGCTGGTTTTATGAAAAAAAAAACAATAAAATTGATGGACCCTTAGTCTATATGATTAAACAAAGAAAGAAGAAAACCATATTATGAGTATCAAAAATGAAAAGGGTGAATCTACCTCCAATGAAGAGGAAATCAAAAAAATAATGAGGTATTATTTTTCCCACTTGTATGCACATAAATATGACAATCTTAGTGAAATGGATTACTATTTAGAAAATTACAAGTTGCCCAGATTAACTGAAGAGGAAGTGAATGACCAAAATAACTCCATCTCAGAAAAAGAAATCAAACAAGCCATCAATGAACTCCCTAGGAAAAAATCTCCAGGGGCAGATGGGTTTACTAGTGAATTCTATCAAACATTTAAAAAACAATTAATTCCAATACTCTACAAACTATTTGGAAAAATTAGTGAAGAAGGAGTTCTACCAAATTCTTTCTATGACACAAATATGGAACTGATTCTTAAATGAGGAAGAGATAAAACAGAGAAAGAAAATTATAGACCAATTTCCCTCATGAATTTAGATGCAAAATATTTAAATAAAATATTAGCCAAAAGACTCCAACCACTTATCACAAAAATAATACACTTTGATCAGGTAGGATTTATTCCAGGAATGCATGGATGATTTAATATTAGGAAAACCATCAGTATAATTGAGCATATTAACAATAAAACTAGCAGAAACCACATGATTATCTCAATAGATGCAGGAAAGGCTTTTGACAAAGTACAACACCCATTCCTATTAAAATACTAGAAAGTATAGGAATAAATGGAACCTTCCTTAAAATAGTAGATAGCATCTTTTAAAAACCATCAGCAAGTATTATATGCAATGGGGATAAACTAGAACCATTTCCAATAAAGTCAGGAGTGAAACAAGGTTGTACACTATCACCCCTCTTATTCAATCTGGTAATAGAAACCTTAGCAGTAGCAATTAGAGAAGAAAAAGTAATCAAAGAAATCAAATTAGACAAAGAAGAGATCAAGCTGTCACTCTTTGCAGCTGATGTGATGATATACTTAGAGAATCCTAGAGAATCAAGTAAAAATTACTTGAGACAATAAATAAATTTAACAAAGTTGCAGGATATAAAATAAACCCACATAAAGCCTTGGTATTCCTGTATATCTCTAATGAATCTCAATGGCTAGAGATAGGAGGAGAAATCCCATTTAAAGTCACTGTAGACATTTTAAAATATTTGGGAATCTACCTTCCAAAACAAACTCAGAACCTACATGATCACAACTACAAAAGACTTCTCACACAAATAAAGTCAGATCTAACTAATTGGAATAATATAAATTGCTCTTGGCTGGGTTGAGCTAATATAATAAAAATGACAATTTTACCCAAACTAAATTATATATTAAATGCCATACCAATCAATTTACCAAAGAACTACTTTTTAGAGTTAGACAAAATAATAACAAAATTTATTTTGAAAAACAAACGGTCTAGAATATCAAAGGAATTAATGAAAAGAAATGCTAGGGAAGGTGGACTAGCTATGCCAGATTTTAATCTGTATTATTGAGCAGCAGTCATCAAAACTGCTTGGTACTGGCAGAGGAATAGAGCAGTGGACCAATGGAATAGATTGGGTGCAGGAGACAGCAGTTAATCAGTATAGTAATCTATTTTTTGATAAATCCAAAGAACTCCATTTTTGGGATAAGAATGCACTATTTGACAAAAACTCCTGGGAAAACTGTAATACAGTATGGCAAAAACTGGGCATAGAGATCATTATCTAACAGCATATACCAAAATCATGTCTAAATGGGTGCATGATCTAGGTGTAAAGTATGATAATATAAGCAATCTGGGAAAGCAAGGAATAGTTTACCTGTCAGATGTGTGGAGAGGGGAAGACTTTAGGACCAAACAAGAATTAGAGAGCATTATGAAATGCAAAATGGATAATTTTTATTGCATTAAATTGAAAAGCTTCTGTACAAACAAAGCCAATGTAACCAAGATCAAGAGAGAAGTGGGAAGTTCGGAAAGAACTTTTATATCCTATGTCTCTGATAAAGGACTCATTTCTAAAATATACAGAGAATTGAGTCAAATCTACAAGAGTACAAGTCATTCCCCAATTGATGAAAGGTCTAAGGATATGAACAGTCAGTGTTCAGAGAATGAAATTAAAGATATCTATAAGAATATGAAGAGATCCAAGCCACTCTGCCCCCACATTCCCCCCAAACGATGTAAAAGGGGACTCTGAACAACTTCTGGAGCCCCAGCACCCACAGAATGACACAGAGAAGCTAACCTCCCGCTGAGGACAGCCCAGCAGCCCTGCAGGAAGGACCAGCGAAGTGGTCTGGGACCTGGAAGCGTGAAGCACGCAGAGCGCAGAGCGCAGGAGCCGAGCCGAGCCGAGCCCAGGTCCCCATGAGCTGAGGTTTTAGCCGCAGGGCCTCAGGGCCAGCAGACGGCTGGAGGAACCCCAGAACACCAGGAGCGGTGGCGACTCAAAAATTATCCACATAGACTTGCCTGGGACAAAGTAAGTGGTTAGTGTCCTATGGACTTTGGGACTGGTATTAGGGAATGCGTCGGCTCCCTCCCCTGGGGGCTAGAAGCCTCTGAGGACAAACGCCATTTTGTAGTTTTCAGAGGCAGCTCGGGCTCCCAGCCTGCAAATTTGTAGGGAGATCCAGCGATCAGTCTTGGGGGGTAATTGCTCTTCCTTTAACCTCCCTGGATCTGGATTGTGATCTAGGGTGGAAGTCGTGGGTGGGTTTACAGCTTGCCAGAAACGGAAGTTGCCCCCCACACGTTCGGGACGAAAATTCCTCTATCTGTCCTTAAAGCCATAGTGTGGCAACAAGCCCAAAAGTCAAGTAATTAAGTGGCAACATGCCAAGGCAAAGGAAACAGAAAAATGCAACCCTAGACTCCTATTTTGGGGGCATAGAGCGGGAAAAGGACTGTGAGGTCAGAAGTCCTGCTCCAAAAGCCCCAAGGGAAAACATGAGCGGGTTGCAGGCCATAGAGGACCTTAAGAAGGACTTTAAAAATCAAATAAGAGAAGTGGAGGAAAAATTGGAAAGAGAAATGAGAAGGATGCAGGAAAAGTATGAAATGAGGGTCAACAGCCTGACTGAGGAAAACAACACCTTAAAAAATAGACTAACTCAAATGGCAAAGGAGGCCCAAAAGGGCAATGAGGAGAAGAATGCCTTAAAAAGTAAAATTTGCCAGATGGAAAAAGAATCTCAGAAGTTCACTGAGGAGATTCATTCCTTCAGAGTTAGACTGGAGCAAATGGAAGCTAATGACTTTATGAGAAATCAAGATGCTGTTAAGCAGATCCAAACAAATGAAAGA
Source organism: Gymnobelideus leadbeateri (assembly GCA_011680675.1). Classification (NCBI taxonomy): domain Eukaryota; kingdom Metazoa; phylum Chordata; class Mammalia; order Diprotodontia; family Petauridae; genus Gymnobelideus; species Gymnobelideus leadbeateri. The sequence goes on along the minus strand of WOXC01009523.1, from coordinate 119,746 downwards.
TTAGAAGGCAATGTGAAATATCTCATGGGAAAAACCACTGACCTGGAAAATAGATCCAGGAGAGACAATTTAAAAATTATTGGACTACCTGAAAGCCATGATCAAAGAAAGAACCTAGAAATCACCCTTCAAGAAATTCTCAAGGAAAACTGCCCTGATGTTTTAGATCCAGAGGGCAAAATAGAGGTTGAAAGAATCCACCAATCACCTCCTGAAAAAGATCCCAAAAAGAAAACTCCCAGGAATATTATAGACAGGTTCCAGAATCCCCAGATCAAGGAGAAAATACTACAAGCAGCCAGGAAGAAACAATTTCAATATTGTGGAAACACAATCAGAATAGCCCAGGACCTGGCAGCTTCTACACTGAGGGATCGAAGGGCATGGAATATGATATTCCAGAGGGCAAAAGAACTGGGAATGAACCCAAGGGTCACCTACCCAGCAAAACTGAGTATTTTGTTTCAGGGGAAAATATGGTCATTCAGTGGAATAGAGGACTTTCAAGCATTCTTGAGGAAAAAACCAGAGTTGAATAGAAAATTTGACATCCAGACACAAGAAATAAGAGATGCCTGAGAAGGTAATCAGGGAAAAGAAATCAAAAGGAACTTATCAAAGTTGAACTATTTACATTCCTATATGGAAAAGTAATATCTGTGACTGATGATATCTTTCTCACTATGAAAATAATGGAAGGAGGGGGTGTGGTCATATGAATACATATGTGAATGTGTGTGTATATGGTTACAGTTATATATGGATAGAGGGCATAGGTTGAATTTGTTGGGAAGGGAGAATACTCAAGGGATGAAAGTATGAGGTGAGAGAGGAAAGTGGCAAGAGGAGATGGGGAGAGACAGGTAGGGTAAACTATCCCATGTAGAAGAAGCAAGGGGAAGTGGTTGCAAAGGAGGGGGAGAATAAGGAAGGCTAAAAAGGCAAAACCACATTCACATTGAATTTGGTTCAGGGAGAAAATGACATACATACTAAATGGGATATCTCAACCTGCAGCAGGATAGGGGGAAGGGGGATGAGAGGAGAGATGATGGATGGGAGGGCATCCTTGGGGTGAGGGAAGGTTGGAAGTACCCACTATAAAAGTGGGACAGTATCATGTAGGGAATGGACCAGGTGGGGGGTGGGATGAGTGGGAGGGAATTATAAGCAGCCTTGTACAATATATCTACTATGATAATGTTTTGCATAGCTAGACATTTACAACATATACTGAATTACTTATTTCCCAAGAGGGAATGGGTGACAAGGGAGGAAGGAAATGGATCTGAAAGTCGAGGTCATAACATTAAATGTTTCAAATATATATAAATACTATTATTAATACTCTTTTGCTTGTAATAGGGAGATAAGATGTGCAGGCATTTGGATGCAAAGACTCACCTTCCTCTAATGGAAAAGTCGACGGGGATATGGGAGAAGGTATGGGAGAGAGCAGATTGGAGGAAGCAATATCTTGTGGGATTACTGTTCTGGGAGGTTGGGTTGGGGAATAATGGGGGGAAAATTATTGTAACTCAAAATCTGGCAGAAATGAATGATGTAAAACAGAAGTTAATAAAGCATTTGTTTAAAAAAAAAGAATATGAAGAAATGCTCTAAATCACTATTGATTAGAGAATTGCAAATTAAAACAACTCTGAGATACCACATCTCTCTAGTGAGGTTGACAAAGGTGACAGAACAAGAAAATGAAAAATGTTGGAGAGGATGTGGGCAAATTGGAACACTAATGCATTACTGGTGGAATTGTGAACTTATCCAAACATTCTGGCCCGCAATCTGGAATTATGCCCAATGGGATATAAATAATTTCATACCCTTTGACTCAGCAATACCACTTCTAGGGTTATATCCCAAAGAGATCATAGAAGTGGTAGGAAGACCCAAATGTACAAAAATATTTATAGCAGCTCTTTTCATGGTTACAAGGAATTGGAAATTAAACGGGTGCCCTTCAATTGGGGAATGGGTAAGCAAGCTGTGGTATATGAATGTAATGAACTATTATTGTGGTATAAGAAACGAGGAGGAGACAGATTTCATATTTACCTGGAAAGGCTTAAGCATACTTATGCTGAGCACGAAGAGTAGAACTGGAAGTAATTTGTATACAATCACAGAAACATCATATGTGTGAAGACCAACTATGACAGACTGTACTCTTTTCAGAAATGAAGTGATATAAGTCAATCCTGAAAGACTCATGAAGGAGAGAAATGCGACATCCAGAGATATAACTAGAAAGAACTGAGCCTGAATCCTGATGGAAGCAAACTAATTGATCTTTTTCTTTTCATTGTTTGGTTTTATTTCTTCTTTACCATTTTTCATCCCACCTAGTACAATATGCCTTTATAATTGGACTAATGTCTAATATGAATATATTTTCAGATCCTATACGGGACTACATGATGTTGTGGTGGGTGGGGGGAGGGTGGTAAAGGAAATTTGAAATTCAAGGAACTATGGAATTGTTAACTAAAACTAAACTAATAAATTAGTTAAATAAAAGAAAATAAGAATTGGGAAAGGTGAAGCCAGTGATATTAGAAGAGATCAAGAAATAATTAAACAAAGTATTAATAATGAAAAAATAGAAAAGAAAATGAAGCATCTTATAAGAAAAACAGTGGATTTGAAGCCTAAAGAAGAGAAAACATAAAAATAATTGGACTAATTGAAATTTAGGATTGAAAAAAGAACCTTGATACAATAATGCAAGAAATATTTAAAGAAAATTACCCTGAAGCATTATAACAAGGGGAGAAAGTATAAATAGATAAATTCCATCAAACATCATTTAAAAGAAATCCTATGAGGAAAACATATAGGAAGTTCATAGTAAAATTCCCAAACCCCTAGTTGAAGGATAAAATATTAAAAGCATGAAGATTAAAACAATTTGAATATGATGGTGCCACAATTTGAATCACACAAGACCTAGAAGCAGAGACTATAAAGGACCACCAATCTTGGAGTACTATATATTGAAGAGTAAAAGAACTAGACCTTGGGCGGGGAAGGGGAGGGATATCATACATGCAAAGTAAGATTTGTCATACAAGTTTCAAGAGAAATGTAAGGTACATATCAAATTCTGATTATAAGGGATTCATAGAGATAGGCTTTCTATTTTTATTTATGTAAAATGTATATCTAAGATGCTTGTTAATAAGTAGGTAACTCATAAGAGATACTGGGGTAAACTTCTGTATGACATGAATTAAACAACTAAAATCATTACAAAGTCAAGCACAGCTGATCATCTGCAGCCAGACCTGGAGCATGTACCTGCTTCTCTGTGTGCTGTTACACTTCCTGAGGCCATGGGCAGCCTGGGGCTGAGGCAGGCTTTCTGGGTGGGGGGAGTCAGTGATATAATCAGGCACGGGGAGATGGTTGGTGTCTGCACTCTGTGGTCTGAGGAGCAGCCCTGTTGGATGCATTGCCCTGAGAAAGAAGCTTTCTCTTCTTCATTATCTACAATGAAACCCATGGGCTAGCCCCTGCACCTCAGTGTTAGCTTAGCCTTCACTGCTATTGGCTTCAAGGCTTCTATTGGCAACAGACCATACCTGTTTGAAGAGGTTACCTATAAAGAGGGTTTGGGTCACTCTGGAGACATCAAAATATCAATATGCTGGTTCCTCCTGAATGAATTTGTATCAAGTCTTCCCTCAGCCAAAGAAAAGAAAAGTTTATTAAAAGTTTGTTTGAATTGGACACAGAGTAAGTCTGTGCTAGGTCATTCTACAGTGGTTTCACTATTCTATGGTGCTCTCACTCTTCTATGGTACTCTCACAAACATGAAGACAAGATAGGGTCTTATATACTGAAGGTTGTGGGAGGAAGCTAGGAGTGGTCTAGAGGAGGAGTTTGGGGAGGGTTTTCAGAAGGAGTTAATGAGGTCAATGAGTGATTAAGGGTGGGAGGTCACCTGGAGACTACAGACAATGTTGGGCTAGGCCAGTTCAAGGGTGGATAGACACTTTAATAGTCTCAGGTGTGGGACTTCTATCGACTGAAGCTTGGGCTCAGCCGCAATGTAAGGCTTATTGTCTCATGAAAATGCCTCATCTTTAATCAGAGTTCAAGAGCTTGTACCTCAAGGACTCAAGGAGAGCTCGAGGGGGCTCCCAGAGTATATTCCTCATCATTTGTGTAAGGAGACAACTATAAACTCAACAGAGGCCCTGATCATTGGCATCCTGGTCCTGGTCTCACTCTTTATCATTTTTGTTCTCCTGGCCAGCTACTTCTTCAGGTTCAGAAGGCAAGGAAGGATGTGGTTAGGTCCAATGACAAGAAGATCCCCAATGGACTCTTGGAGGAGCCAGAGAAGCAGAGATTGATGCTTCTGAGCTGATCTTCATTAGGGCCCAAGAAGTATTTTCCCAGCCCCATGGAGTATCTAAGATCCCATAGGAAGAGAATTATAAAAGATTTTCAGAAGAGTTCAATTCTTTACCTTGGGGAACATATCCAAGGAACATTCAAAATGGCTAATAAAAATAAAGTAGGGAAAAGAACAGATACTCTACATTTCTATGTTTATGTTTATGCATATTTCTTATTTCCTATCCCTGCTTCCTCTTCTACTTTACTTCTACCTGCTACCTTGCTCTTATATTACTTGCCTACTCCAAGGAAAACCCGCCTATACTTTTGATTAAAATTTACCAAGAAATCTAGAACATTGATGGTCTCAGAAATGGTATCACTCTTTATTTTAATATTGATCTCTTAGTGAGTCATGGAGCCATCTGCTGACCAATACTGAAAGGATTTTTTTTCCTGCTCCCTGTATTAGACTTCAGTCAGCATCACAATCTTTTTGCATTTACAGTACCAGATTGTCCTCCAGAAGTCCCAGTGGTCCCAGGGCACCTTTTTGCCTACATCTGTCTATTATGGAGGAATTTATGTAGTTATTCTATTCTTGTCTTCTTTTCATGGACAGAATCACTCTGTCAAAGTCATATGGGATAATGTGTAATGCTTGGGCTTTTTTCTTGTGTGCTGGTAAGTTGCCCGATCTCATGTTTTCTTTCATTATTCAAAGGTTTGTTAATTTTCTGAACTCTCCTTCAAGGCCAATTTTGTCCAAGAGTTCATTGGAGCTGTGAAGGGATTGGAGATGCTTCTCCTGTGAGGGTATGTCCAGTTCCATGTCTCTGTAGAATTAGTATTCTAATAAGACTTAGTAAATGAATGTATACTGAATATTGATTTGAGCCATTTCAGGTTACTGGTTACAGATCCTGGAAACAAACTCAAAGACATCAACCTTCTACTCAGCATGCATCATATTTATGACAGCATCGATGTTGATGAAGTTGCCCATTTGGCCCACATCCACACTACAGTGAAGAGTGATCAGTCCTTCATGGGAAGGATTAAGGGTCTTAATTTTTTTCAGAAACTTTGGCTTGGGGGTGAAGGGCACCCCAAATTCCAGGCAACTGGAGAAGAGGGGTTGGTCAGCAATCTTGGAGCTTTGCCGTCATCATGTAGCTGTGACTGTATACCAAACTTCTGTATTATATGGTTCACCGAGATGATGCAGTCTATTTGATAACCTGAAACTTTGCCCAATTTATTTATTGTCTCAAGTATTTTTTTTACTTGATTCTCTAGGATTCTCTAAGTATATCATCATATCATCTTCAAAGAGTGATAGCTTAGTCCCTTCTTTGCTTAATTTGATACCTTTGGTTTCCTTTTCTTCTCTAATTGCTACTGATAACATTTCTAGTATCATATTGAATAAGAGGGGTGATAGTGGCACTCTTATGGACAATGATCTTATTGGAAATACTTCTAACATATCCCCATTTCATATAAGTCTTGCTGATGGCTTTAAATAGATGGTAGCTATTATTTGGAGGGAGGCTCCATTTTCTAGTGTTTTAATAGAAATGGAAGTTGGATTTCATCAAAATTCTTTTCTGCATCTCTTGAGATAATCATGTGGCTTCTGTTAGTTTTATTGTTTATATAATCAATTATAGTGATTGCTCACAAACAAAGCCAATGTAACCAAGATCAAGAGGGAGGTGGGAAATTGGGAAAGAATTTTTACAACTTGTGTCTCTGATAAAGGACTCATTTCTAAAATTTATAGAGAATTGAGCCAAATCTATATGAATACAAGTCATTCCCCAATTGAGAAATGGTCAAAGGATATGAATAGGAAGTTTTCAAAGAAAGAAATTAAAGATATCTATAAGCATATGAAGAAATGCTCTAAATCACTATTAATTAGAGAAATGCAAATCAAAACAACTCTGAGATACCACATCTCTCCAGTCAGATTGGCTAAGATGACAAAACAAGAAAGTGACAAATGCTGGAGAGGATGTGGCCAAATTGGAACGCTAATACATTGCTGGTGGAGTTGTGAACTTATCCAACCATTCTGGAGAGCAATCTGGAATTATGCCCAAAGGATTGTAAATAATTTCATACCCTTTGACCCAGCCATACCACTTCTAGGGTTATATCCCAAAGAGATCACAGAAGTGGGAGGAAGACCCATATGTACAAAAATATTTTTAGCAGCCCTTTTTCGTGGTTGCAAAGAATTTGAAACTGAAGGGGTGCCCACCAATTGGGGAATGGCTAAACAAGTTGTGGTATATGAATGTAATGGAATATTATTGTGCTATAAGAAACGAGGAGGTGACAGATTTCATAATTACCTGGAGAGACTTATACAAACTGATGCTGAGCGAGAAAAGTAGAATCAGAAGAAATTTGTATACAATCACAGACATACCATATCTGTGACGACCAACTATGACAGACTGGACTCTTTTCAGCAATGCAGTGATATAAGTTAATCCCGAATGACTCAAGAAAGTGAGAAATGCGCCATCCAGAGATATAACTAGAAAGAACTGAGCCTGAATCCCGATGGAAGCAAACTAAATGATCTTGTTCTTCTCATTGTTTGGTTTTACTTCTTCCTTACCATCTTTCATCCCACCTAGTACAATACGCCTTTGTAATTGGAATAATGTTTAATATGAATGCATTTGCAGATCCTATACTGTACTATATGCTGTCATGAGGGGAGGGGGGAGGGAAGTAAAGGAAATTTGAAAATTAAAAAAAATAAATAAAGTTAAAAAAAATTATACTGATTGTTTTCTTAATATTAAAGCCTCCTTCCATTCCTGTAATGAATCCTACCTGATCAAAGTGTATTATTTTTGTGATGAGTTGCTGTAGTCTTTCAAATAATATTTTATTTAAAATTTTTGCATTTACATTTGAGGGAAATCGGTCTGTAACTTTCTCCATTTTATCTCTTCCTGATTTAGGTATCTGTACCATATTTGTGTCATAAAAAGAATTTGGTAGGACTCCTTCTTCACTAATTTTCCTACATAGTTTGTAGAACACTGGAATCAGTTGTCCTTTAAATGTTTGTTAGAATTCATTTAATTCTCTATTAAATCCATCTTTCCCTGGAAATTTTTTCCTAGGGAGTTCACTGACGGTTTGCTCAATTTCTTTTTCTGACATGGGGTTATTTAAGTAATTTACTTCCTCTTAGGTGAATCTGGGCCACTTATATTTTTGTAAATATTCGTCCATTTCACTAAAATTGTCAATTTTATGTGCATACAATTTGGCAAAAAATTTGCTTTAATTTGCTTTTATTTATTTGCTATTCCTTTAATTTCCTTTTGCTTTAATTTGCTTTTATTTATTTGCTATTGCTTTAATTTCCTTTTCATTGGAGATAGATTAAACATTTTCATTTTTAATTCTTATAATTTGGTTTCCTTCTTTCTTCTTTATCATATTAACTAAGGGTCTATCAATTTTATTGTTTTTTCTTTATGAAAGCAGCTTATAGTTTTATTAATTAATTTAATAGTTTTCTTAATTTCAATTTTATTAATCTCTTCTTTGATTTTCATTATTTTTAATTTCATATTTAACTGGGGATTTTCAATTTTTCTTTTTTCTAGCTTTTTCAATTGCACACCCGGTTCATTGATTTCCCCTTTCTCTAATTTATTTATGTATGCAGTCAGGGATATAAAACTTCCCTTAAGAACTTCCTTTGCTGCATCCCCCAAATTTTGATGTTTTCCCATTATTGTCATTCTCTTAAATGAAGTTATTGATTGTTTCTATAATTTCTTTTAGACCAGCTTATTCTTTAGGATTAAATTGATTAATTAACAATAAGTTTTTAGTCTATCTTTCCATGGCCCTTTATTACATATGCTTTTTATTGCATCATGATCTAAGAATGATGCATTTAATATTTCTGCCTTTCTGCACTGAATTGTGAGGTTGGTATGCCCTAGTACATGGTCAATTTTTGCATATGTGCCATATAACACTGAGAAGAAGGTATATTTCTTTTTATCCACATTCTGTTTTCCCCAGAGATCTATAATATCTACCCTCTTTAAATTCTATTCGCCTCTTTTACTTCCTTCTTGTTTATTTTGAGGTTAGATTTATCAACTTCAGAGAGGGGGAGATTAAGGTACCACAGTAATATAGTTTTGCTATCTATTTCTTCCTCTAATTCCCTTAACTTCTCCTCCAGGAATTTGGACAGTATACCAATTGTTGCATATGTGTTAAGTAATGATATTGCTTCATTTTCAATGGTGCCTTTTTTTTTTTTGCAGGATATAGTTTGCTTCCTTATCTCTTTTAATTATCTATTTTTGCTTTTGCTTTATCTGAGATAAGTATTGCTACCATTGTTTTTATTTTTTTACTTTAGCTGAAGTATAATATATTCTACTCCAGCCTTTCACCTTTACCCTGTGAAAATCCCTTTGTTTCAAACGTGTTTATTGTAGATAGCATATTGTTAAATTATGTTTTTATTCCATTCTGCTATCTGCCTCTGAATTATGGGAGACAGTCCCTTTGACCCCCTTAATAAGATTTTTTTTTCATCATCAGATAAGGTCATTTATACCCACACCATCTATCTATGGATTACCCCTTTAAAGGTCATGATAATCATATAAATTTGAATATTGGCAGTTATCTACTTCTCATAAAGAAATGTAAACAGTTTGCTCTTTTTTTTTTAAACAAATACTTTATTAACTTCTGTTTTACATCATTCATTTCCGCCAGATTTTGAGTTACAATCATTTTCCCCCCATTATTCCCCTACCCAACCTCCCAGAATAGCAGTCCCACAAGATATCGCTTCCTCCAATCTGCTCTCTCCCATACCTTCTCCCATACCCCCATCGACTTTTCCATTAGAGGAAGATGAATCTTTGTGTCCCAATGCCTGCACATCTTATCTCCCAATTATAGGCAAAAGAGTATTAATAATAGTATTTATATATATATTTGAAACATTTAATGTTACGACCTTGAATTTCAGATCCATTTCCTTCCTCCCTTGTCACCCATTCCTTCTTGGGATATAAGTAATTCAGTATATGTTGTACATGTCTAGCTATGCAAAACATTATCATAGTAGATATATTGTACAAGGCTGCTTATAATTCCCTCCCACTCATCCCACCCCCCACCTGGTCCATTCCCTACATGATCCTGTCCCTCTTCTATAGTGGGTACTTCCAACCTCCCCTCACCCCAAGGATGCCCTCCCATCCATCATCCCTCCTCTCATCCCCCTTCCCCCTATCCTGCTGCAGGTTGAGATATCCCATTTAGTATGTATGTCATTTTCTCCCTGAACCAAATTCAATGTGAATGTGGTTTTGCCTTTTTAGCCTTCCTTATTCTCCCCCTCCTTTGCACCCACTTCTCCTACATGAGATAGTTTACCCTACCATGTCTCTCCCCATCTCCTCTTGCCACTTTCCTCTCTCACCTCATAATTTCATCCCTTGAGTACTCTCCCTTCCCAACAAAATCAACCTATGCCCTCTATCCTTATATAACTGTAACCATATACACACACATTCACATATGTATTTGTATGACCACACCCCCTTCTTCCATTATTTTCATAGTGAGAAAGATATCATCAGTCACAGATATTGCTTTTCCATATAGGAATGTAAATAGTTCAACTTTGATAAGTTCCTTTTGATTTCTTTTCCCTGATTACCTTCTCAGGCATCTCTTCCTTCTTGCCTCTGGATGTCAAATTTTCTATTCAACTCTGGTTTTTTCCTCAAGAATGCTTGAAAGTCCTCTATTCCACTGAATGACCATATTTTCCCCTGAAACAAAATACTCAGTTTTGCTGGGTAGGTGACCCTTGGGTTCATTCCCAGCTCTTTTGCCCTCTGGAATATCATATTCCATGCCCTTCGATCCCTCAGTGTAGAAGCTGCCAGGTCCTGGGCTATTCTGATTGTGTTTCCACAATATTGAAATTGTTTCTTCCTGGCTGCTTGTAGTATTTTCTCCTTGATCTGGGGATTCTGGAACCTGGCTATAATATTCCTGGGAGTTTTCTTTTTGGGATCTTTTTCAGGAGGTGATCGGTGGATTCTTTCAACCTCTATTTTGCCCTCTGGATCTAAAACATCAGGGCAGTTTTCCTTGAGAATTTCTTGAAGGGTGATTTCTAGGTTCTTTCTTTGATCATGGCTTTCAGGTAGTCCAATAATTTTTAAATTGTCTCTCCTGGATCTATTTTCCAGGTCAGTGGTTTTTCCCATGAGATATTTCACATTGCCTTCTAATCTTTCGTTTGTTTGGATCTGCTTAACAGCATCTTGATTTCTCATAAAGTCATTAGCTTCCATTTGCTCCAGTCTAACTCTGAAGGAATGAATCTCCTCAGTGAACTTTTGAGATTCTTTTCCATCTGGCAAATTCGACTTTTTAAGGCATTCTTCTCCTCATTGCCCTTTTGGGCCTCCTTTGCCATTTGAGTTAGTCTATTTTTTAAGGTGTTGTTTTCCTCACTCAGGCTGTTGACCCTCATTTCATACTTTTCCTGCATCCTTCTCATTTCTCTTTCCAATTTTTCCTCCACTTCTCTTATTTGATTTTTAAAGTCCTTCTTAAGGTCGTCTATGGCCTGCAACCCACTCATGTTTTCCCCTGGGGCTTTTGGAGCAGGACTTCTGACCTCACAGTCCTTTTCCCGCTCTATGCCCCCAAAATAGGAGTCTAGGGTTGCATTTTTCTGTTTCCTTTGCCTTGGCATGTTGCCACTTAATTGCTTGACTTTTGGGCTTGTTGCCACACTATGGCTTTAAGGACAGATAGAGGAATTTTCGTCCCGAACGTGTGGGGGGCAACTTCCGTTTCTGGCAAGCTGTAAACCCACCCACGACTTCCACCCTAGATCACAATCCAGATCCAGGGAGGTTAAAGCAAGAGCGATTACCCCCCAAGACTGATCGCTGGATCTCCCCACGATTTGTAGGCTGGGAGCCGGAAATGCCTCTGAAAACTACACAGTGGCGTGTCTCCTCAGCAGCTTCTAGCCCCCAGGGGAGGGAGCTGACGCATTCCCCAAATACAGGTCCCAAAGTCCATAGGACACTAACCTCTTACTTTGTCCTAGGCAAGTCTATGTTGATAATTCTGGAGTCTCCACAGTTCCTGGTGTTCTGGGGTTCCTCCAGCCGGCTGCTGGCCCTGCCGCCCTGGGGCTAAAACCTCGGCTCACGTGGACCTGGGCTCAGCTCGGCTCCTGCGCTCTGCGCGCTGCCGGCTCCCAGACCACTGCGCTGGTCCTTCCTGCAGGGTGCTGGGCTGTCCTCAGCGGGAGGTTAGCTTCTCTGTGTAGTTCTGTGGGTGCTGGAGCTCCAGAAGATTTTCAGAGCCCTTTTTTACATAGTTTGTGGAGAATCTGGGGGCAGAGAGGCTTGGACGAGCTGTTTCTACTCCGTCATCTTGGCTCCGCCCCCTACAAAAGGCCTAAACAGTTTGCTCTTAGTGCATCCCAAGTTATGTGCATGTATATATGAATGTGCATCTTTGCATGTGTGTATGTGTGTTTTCCTTGTTTACCTTTTTATGTCTTTCTTGAGTGATGTAATTTAAAGTGTTATTTAATTAAATGACCATCTCCTTGCCTGAAAGATTATGCTCAGTTTTGCTGGGTAATTAATCCTTGGTTGTAGTCCTAGCTCTCTTGCCCTACGAAATATCAAATTCCAAAACCTCAGATCTTTTAATGTACAAGCTACTAGGTCCTGTGTAATCCTGACTGTATATCCAAGATATTTGAATTGTTTCTTTTTGGCTGCTTGCAGTATTTTATCCTTAACTATGTAATTATGAAATTTTGCTATCATATTTCTTGGAAGTTTCAATTTTCTATCTCTTTCAGGGGGAGTCCAGGGAATTATTTTGATAACTATTTTACCTTCTGATTCTTGGACTTCAGGACAGATTTCTTTGAAAAATCTCTTGGAGGATGCTGTCCATGTGGCTATTTTCATCATTGCTTTCTGGTAGAACAGCAATTCTTAGGTTATCTCTCTTGGATCTGTTCTTCAAGTCAATTTCTTTTTTTTCCATAAGATATTTTACTCTTTCTTCTAATTTGTCAATCTCCATGTTTTGTTTGATTGACTCTTGTTGCATCATAGAATCCTGAATTTTGATTTGACTGATTCTAATTATTAAAAATAGTATTAATATTAGTATTTGTATATATATTTGCCCATTTCATTTTAAAACTTTAAATTCCAGATTCATTCCCTTCCTTTCTTGTCACCCACCATTGCTGGGAAGATAAGCAGTTCAGTATAGGCTGTACATGTGTAGCTATGTAAAATATTATCACAGTAGATATATTGTTGAAGACTGACTATATTTGCCAGTTGGCAGGTGGGATAAGACACTTGGATTATTCCCTACTTTGATCCTGTCCCTTTTTGGAAGTGGGTGCTTCCAATTTCCTTCACCCCCTTCCCTCTCACCCTCCCTTCCATCATTCCCCCTCTGATTCCCTTCCCCCCTACTCTCTTGTAGGGTAAGATATCATATTTAGTATGTATGTCATGCTCTGCCTGATCCAAATTCAATGAGAATATGGCTTTGCCTTCTTGTCTTCCTGTTTTTCCCCTCCTTTGTAACTATTTCCCCTTGTCTCTTTTATATGAAATAGTTTACTCCATTCTGTCTCTCCGCAATTCCTCTCATTATATTCATCTCTCACCTCTCAGTTTCACCCCCTAAGTTTCATACCTTCCCACCAAATTTGACCAGGATCCTCTATCTATGTATACATGTAAACATATATACACACATTCATACGTGTATTCATATGCCCATATAACTTTCATCAACTATTTTCATACTAGGAAAATTTTCCTCAATTACAATTATTGTTTTTCCATGTAGGAATGTAAACGTTCAACTTTGATAAGTTTATGATGATTTCTTTTCCCTGTTTACCTTCACAAGTACCTCCTGATTCTTTTATCTGAATGTCAAATTTTCTATTCAACTCTGCTTTTTCCTCAAGAATGCTTGAAAGTCCTCTATTCCACTGAATGACCATATTTTCCCATGAAACATGATACTCAGTTTTGCTGGTTAGGTGTTTCTTGGTTTTAATCCCAGCTCTTTGTCCTCAAGAATACCATATTACAAGCCCTTCTATCCCTCAGTGTAGAAGCTGCCAGATTCTGTGTTATCCTGATTTTGTTTTGACAGTATTCAAATTGTTTCTTCCTGGCTGCTTGTAATATTTTCTCCTTGATCTGGGAATTCTGGAACCTGGCTATAGTATTCCTAGGAGTTTTCTTTTTGCAATATTTTTCAGGAGGTGATTGGTACATTCTTTCAATCACTATTTTGCCCTCTGGTTCTAAAATATCAGGGCAATTTCCCTAGATAATTGCTTGAAGGATGATTTCTAGGTTCTTTCTTTGATCATGGTTTTCAGGTAGTCCAATAATTATTACATTATCTCTCCTGGATCTATTTTCCAGGTCAGTGTTTTTTCCTATGAGATATTCACATTGCCTCCTATTCTTCATTTGTTTGTATTTGCTTAACAGCATCTTGATTTCTCATGAAGACACTAGATTCCAGTGCTCCAGTCAAATTCTGAAGGAATAATTCTCCTCACTGAGATTTTGAAATTCTTTTTCCATCTTGTGAATTTGGGTTTTTAAGGCATTCTTCTACTCATTGCCTTTTTGAGGCTCTTTTGCCATTAGAGTTAGTAGTATACTTTTTTTTTCCTTTTTGGAGGGCAATTGGGGTTAAGTAACTTGCACAAGGTCACATGGCTAGGTATTTTTGTTTGTGTGTTAAGTTTCTGAGGCTGGATCTGAACTCAGATCCGTCTGATAAAAGGGCCGGCACGCTACTCACTGTGTCACCTAGCTACCCCTGAGTTAGTGTTTTTTTAAGGTGTTAATTTTCTCAGTCAGGCTTTGAGTCTCATTTTATACTTTTCTTGCATCTTTCTCATTTCTCTACCTAATTTTTCCTCCATTTCTCTTATCTGCTTCTTAAGGTCCTCTATGGCCTGAAAATAGCTCATATTTTCATTTGCGGCTTTAGGTGCAGGAGTTTTGACTTCCTAGTCCTCCTCCTCTTCCATGTTTGATCCTCTTTGCCCCCAAAATAGGAGTCTAATGTTGAATTACTTTGTTTATTTTGTTACCTTTTCCTAGGCATGTAGACAAAGGTCGACATCTCAATTTCTAAACTTTAGGGATTTTTGCCCTTAAGGGCTCTGCCACCAGCCAGGGGAGCTTCCGTCCCAATCTCTGGGGTTTTCCCAACTGCCAGAGATATTAGGTGGGTGGCCTCTCTGAAGCCTCCACATGCTCTGGCAAGCTGGTCACACACCCCAAGGCCTCCACCCCATATAGCAATCCAGATACAAGAACAGTAAAGCAATAGCAATTACCCGCCAGACTGATCAATGGATCCCCCTATAGTTCCCAGGCCAGGAACTGAAGCTGCAGCGTATGTCTGTGGATTCACTGAAGCATCTCAGCAGCTTCTTGCCCACAGGGAAAGAGGCTGAAGCAATCTCCCCACTAATGAGTGCCCAAGTCCATTCTGCACTAACCTCTCACTTTGTCCTAGGCATCTATGTGTTGATAATTCTGGAAAAGCCACGGCTGCTGGTTTTCTGGGGTCCCTCCAGCTGGTTACGGGTCTGCCTGCCTTTGGGCTAAAACTTCCAACTCCCAGGGGCCCTGGGCTCAGCTCCCAGAGTGCTGTGCTGGCCATTCCCTGTTGTGCTGTCAGGCTGTGCTCAGTGGGAGGTTAGCTTCTCTTTGTCATTTTGTGGGTTCTGTGGCTCCAGAAGTTGTTCAGAGTCCCCGTTCACATAAATTAGGATGTGGTGGGAGCAAGAGCTGTGAGGAAGAGCTGTTTCTACTCTGTCATCTTGACTCTGTATCGCCCTGACTCTAATTTTTAATGAATTTTTAGTCTATTATTTTCTTTGGTTAGTTTTTGGAGGTCATTTTGACAGAGGTATTTTCTGCAGGTTTTTCACCCATTTTACTTTTTTTTTTAATTTATTATTTTTTATTTTTTAAACACATGCTTTATTAACTTCTGTTCTACATCATTCATTTCTGCCAGATTTTGAGTTACAATCATTTCCCCCCCCCCCATTGTTCCCCTACCCAACGTCCCAGAATAGCAGTCCCACAAGATATCACTTTCTCCAATCTGCTCTCTCCCATACCTTCTCCCACACCCCCTTCGACTTTTCCATTAGAGGAAGGTGAATCTTTATGTCCTAATGCCTGCACATCTTATCTCCCAATTATAAGCAAAAGAGTATTAATAATAGTATTTATATATATTTGAAACATTTAATGTTAAGACCTCGAATTTCAGATCCATTTCCTTCCTCCCCTGTCACCCATTCCCTCTGGGGAGATAAGTAATTCAGTATATGTTGTACATGTCTAGCTATGCAAAACATTATCATAGTAGATATATTGTACAAGGCTGCTTATAATTCCCTCCCACTCATCCCACCCCCCACCTGGTCCATTCCCTACATGATCCTATCCCTCTTCTATAGTGGGTATTTCCAACCTCCCCTCCCCCCAAAGATGCCCTCCCATTCATCATCCCTCCTCTCATCCCCCTTCCCCTTATTCTGCTGCATGATGAGCTATCCCATTTAGTATGTATGTCATTCTCTCCCTGAACCAAATTCAATGAGAATGTGGTTTTGCCTTTTTTTTTCCTTCCTATTCTCTCTCTCCCTTGTAAACACTTCCCCTTGCTTCTTCTACATGAGATAGTTTACCCTACCCTGTCTGTATCCCATCTCCTCTTGCCACTTTCCTCTCTCACCTCATAATTTCATCCCTTGAGTATTCTCCCTTCCCAACATATTCAACTTATGCCCTCTATACATATAAAACTGTAACCATATACACACACATTCACATATGTATTTATATGATCACACACCCTTCTTCCATTATTTTCATAGTGAGAAAGATATCATCAGTCACAGTTATTGCTTTTCCATATAGGAATGTAAATAGTTCAACTTTGATAAGTTCCTTTTGATTTCTTTTCCTTGATTACCTTCTCAGGCATCTCTTGCCTGAGTCTGGATGTCAAATTTTCTATTCAATTCTCGTTTTTTCCTCAAGAATGCTTCAAAGTCCTCTATTCCACTGAATGACCATATTTCCCCTGAAACAAAATACTCAGTTTTGCTGGGTAGGTTACCCTTGGGTTCATTCTCAGTTCTTTTGCCCTCTGGAATATCATATTCCATGCCCTTCAGTCCCTCAGTGTAGAAGCTGTCAGGTTCTGTGCTTTTCTGATTCTGTTTCCACATGTTGAAATTGTTTCTTCCTGACTGCTTGTAGAATTTTCTCCTTGACCTGAGTATGCTGGAACCTGGCTATAATATTCCTAATGGTTTTCTTTTTGGGATCTTTTTCAGGAGGTGATCTGTGGATTCTTTCAACCTCTATTTTGCCTTCTGGTTCCAAAACATCAGGGCAATTTTCCTTGAGAATTTCTTGAAGGATGATTTCTAGGTTCATTTTTTGATCATGGCTTTCAGGTAGTCCAATAATTTTTAAATTATCTCTCCTGGATCTATTTTCCAGATGAGTGGTTTATCCCATGAGATATTTCACGTCACCTTCTATTCTTTCAATTGCTTCCATTTGTTTAACAATATCTTTATTTTTAATAAAGTCACTAGCGTCCATTTGCTCTTGTCTAATTCTGAAGGAATGAGTCTCCTCAGTGAGCTTTTGAGATTCTTTTTAATCTGTCAAAGTCAGCTTTTTAAGGCATTCTTCTCCACATTGCCTTTTTGAGCCTCTTTTGCCACTTGAGTTAGCCTATTTTTTAAGGTGTTATTTTCCTCAGTCAGGCTGTTGACTCTCATTTCAAACTTTTCTTGCATTGTTTTCATTTCTTTTCCCAATTTTTCCTACGCTTTTCTTATTTGTTTTTTTTTTTAATCCTTCTTATGGTCCTCTATGGGCTGTAACCCCCTAGTATTTTTATGTGGGGCTTTTGGTGTAGGAGTTCTGACCTCCCAGTCCTCCTTCTGTTCCATGCTTCAATCCTCTTTGCCCCCGAATTTTTCTGTTTATTTTGTTTCCTTTGCCTAGGCATTTTAACACTTAATTACGTGACTTTTGGCCTTGTTGCCAGAGTAGGACTCTGCCACAAGACTGGGGATCTTCCATCACAAACACTGGGGTCTTCTCTACTTCTGGAGTTATTTCGTGGGTGCCTTTTCTGAAGCCCCCACACGCTTTGGCAAGCTTGACACACACCCAAAGACCTCAACCCCAGACCACAATCCAGATTCAAGAAGGTTAAAGCAAGAGCAATTACCCCCCAGACTGGTGGCAGTATCCCCCTACAGTTCCCAGGTCAGGAAGTGAAGTTTCATCTGAAACCGAAAACCCCCCACCCCCCAGGGGAAGTAGCTGATGTATTCCCAAATACTGGTCCCAAAGTTCATAGGGCACTAACCTCTCACTTTGTCCTAGGCATATATGTGTTGGTAATTCTGTAGCCACAGCTGCTGGTGTTCTGCAGTCCCTCCAGTTGCTTGCTGGTCTGGTTGCCCTGGTGCTAAATCTTCCAAGTCAGGCAGTCCTGGGCTCGGCTCCCAGAGAGCTATGCTGGCAGCTTCCTGCCAGGCTGCTGGAGGTTAGCTTCTCTGTGTTGTTCTGTGGTTTCTGGAGCTCCAGAGGTAGTTAAGAGTCTCCCTGTTACATAATTTTGAAGTGGTGTGGGCTGGAGCACCATGAAAGTGCTGTTTCTACTCCACCATCTTGCCTCTGCCTCTTCTAGATCCACTTTTTAAGGTTTAGTTATTGGATTTATAGATTCACAAAATAACTTAGAGAAGTTACTTCTTCTGTTCTGCCATTTTGGCTCCATCCCCCACTTAATCTCTTTCTGCCTCAGATCTGTCAGGCAAAATGGGTATAATAATATCATTTACCTCCTAAGGTTGTTGTGAGAATAAAATGTGGCATTATCTTTAATGTCTCTGCAAACCTACAGCATTACATCAGTGCTAGCTATTATTGTTACACCAATCCATCCTCTGTGAAGGTTTTCTTGTTTTCTTATGAAAGAAGTGATGACTGTCATTGGAATACGTAAAAGCACTTGCTCCTGTGACACTGATAGAGTACTTAATGTTTACCAATGTTTTGTATTTACTTCTGCCCAAATTTCCTATGCATATAAAATCATCTTCCACAGCATCCAATACATGTCTTATACATAGTAGACCAAATATTTTATATAATTAATAGAGAAATAATGTATACATCATTTATATTTTCTAACATAAATCACATTACACTTTTTAATATACCAAATTATTTTTATTTATTTATTGTTTTATTTATTTATTTTTATTTATTTATTTTATTTATTTAGAGCCTTTTTTATTTATTTGGGAGGCTCTAGCAATAGTTTAGAATTAGACAAGAGCAAATGGAAGCTAGTGACTTTATTAAAAATAAAATTTAATATACCAAATCAATATAATATATATACACATAATATATATATATATATATATATATATATATATATATACACATATATATTTATATATACACATATATAAGGGTGTGTGTGTTTGTGTGTATGTGTGTGTGTGTGTATAACATGGTACTTTGTTCTATGGATACAAAATGCAGAAATATATCTCTACCTATATTCAATTTTCTCACAATGCAATAAATACAAAGTTAATCATATGCATGATTATTTGAGGAGGAACAGAGGACTAGCAACTAACAATAATCAGGAAATGTTTCTGATAGAAAAAGGCACAGGAGTGGAGCCTCGAATGGAGTGAGGGATTCTAAGTGGTGGATGGGAAAAGAGAATATATTCAGGAGATGCACAAACCAATGTGAATAAAATTAAGTATATACCATGTTTAAAAATATAGCGCACCAATTTGTCTGATGTATAGGGTAATAACAGGTATTAAATGTAGGTTAAAACCAGAATGTGAAAGACTGTATAAAAGCCCAGCTGGAGAGTTTGTGTTTCATGCTAACAGCAACAAAGGGATGCAGAAGATTATTGAGCAGGGAAGCATCTTGAAAAGACTAGATAAAATGGAGAAAGGAGAGAATGGAAAGCAGGAATTGAATTAGGAGGCTCTAGCAATAGTTTAGATAAGAAGTGATGGGGATCTGAACCAAGGTAATGACTGAGTGGGGAGAAGGAACCAATGTCATATTCTGAAAAGTAGAATTGACAAGACTTGGCAATTGCTTAGATATGGGGTATGATCGAGGGGAAACAATAAAGCATAATTCAGGATGATCTTGGTTGTCTGGAAAGATAATCCTATTATAGAATGAAAGAATACATGGGGCTCTAATTTTGATAAGAATTATTGAATCTCCATATAATTACAATGTATTTTTTTTTCTTTTGGAAGAAATCATTGGTTAACTTTTATGACACCTAATATTTTTAAACTTGGATTTTTCACATTTTTCCCCCAAGCAAGCAAAACTAGGACATCATGTTCTGACAAGGAATTTATTACTGTCAAATATTGCAATAAACTCTCTGGATGAATAGTACTGTGAGGCAGATTTCAATTCAATATAAAGAATACATTCTTATCAATTAAACTCTCTCAAAATGCAATAGTTTTCTCAATGTGTAGACCCCATTGCTTGTTGTTTTCAAACAGAAGCTGGGTTATTCTTGGTGTAGAGCTACAGAGGAGGTTCATATAAAGTAAAAAAGAACCTTTTGGAATTACATATTTAGTAATTCTCCAATATCAAGCCAATTTTTTTCAGCATTGATTTTTTTTTTGGGTGGGAGTAGTGTGATGGGATTAAATGTGTGTGTGGAGACTGGACTTATCAATAACACTCCCATAATGTATAATCTTACAGAATATTCAGAGATTCATGTCAGTGACATTAAGAGGCCAAGACATATAATCTGGTTTCATGACATCGCAAATTATAAATTGTCAAACATGTGATGCAATTTTACACACATTTAGCTCCCCCAACCTTCCATTTCCTAAGGTTACAACATTAGGAAAACATTCCTGGGATGCTTTATAGTTGATCAGAAGAGGGTAGTTTTTGGAATCAGAGGACTTGATTTCAATGACTATCTAAAATACTACCTATATTAACTTGTGCAAGTCAATCAACTTCATTTCACCTAAGTTTCTTCTACTATAAAATGTTGAGACTTTATTGTTTTTAAATTTTCCACTATTTTTTTTTTACTTTTTAGTTTGCATTATTCATTTCCACAAGATTTTGAGTTACAATTTTTCTTCCCATTTTTCCCTACCCACCACCCCAAAATAGCAATCCTCCTGAATACCCCCTTACCATAATCTGCTCTCTCCCATATCAACCCCCATTCCCCCTCTGACTTTCCAGTAGGGCATGGTGGATCTCTATGCCACAGTGCCTATATATTTCATTTCCCAGGTACATGTGAAAATAATTATATATATTTAAATATTTGATTTTAAAACTTTGGATTCCAGTTCCCTTCCCTTCCTCCCTCGTCACCCACCCTCATTGGGAAGATAAGCAATTCAAGATAGGTTGTACATATGTAACTATGTAAAATATTTCCATAGTGGATATATTGTGAAAGACTGATGATATTTCCCTCCATCCTATCCCACCTCCCATTTATTCTATTCTCTACTTTTTAAAAATGGGAGCTTCCAACTTACCTTACTCCCAACCTGCCCTCCCTTCCATTATCCTCCCTCTATTCTCCTTCCCCACAATTCTCCTCTAGTGTGAGATACCCTATTAAATGTGTATGTCATTCCATATCTAAGAAAAATTTACTGAGAAAAAGGTTGACTCATTCTCTTTTGCCTTCCTGTTCTTCACCTTCATTGCAACAATTTCCCCTTGCCTATTCTATATGAGATAATTTACCCGATTCTGTCTCTCCCCATCTCCTCTCATTTTATTCCTCTCTTACCTCTTAATTTCACCTTTTATGTATCATCCCTTCCTATTCAATTGGTCCTGTGCCTTCTGTCTATGTATACCTGTAGACATACACTCAAATATATATTCATAGGCCCATATAGCCACCTATATAGACATATATATATATATAATATGTATGTATGTATGTATGTATGTATACACACACATATACACACCCACGTTTCTATTCCTTTCAATAATTCTCACACTTAAAAAAGTTTCATCAGGTGCTGTTATGATTTTTCCATGTAGGAATATAAGTAGTTCAACTTTGATAAGTTCCTTATGATTTCTTTTCCCTGTTTACCTTCTCATGCTTCTCTTGCTTCTTGTATTTGAAAGTCAAATTTTCTATTCAACTCTGTTTTTTCATCAAGAATTCTTGAAAGTCCTCTATTCTACTCAATGACCATATTTTCCCCTGAAACATGATACTCAGTTTTGCTGGGTTGGTGATACTTGGCTTAAATCCCAGCTCCTTTTCCCCCCGGAATATCATATTCAATTCCTCAGTGTAGAAGCTAACAGATCCTAAGTTATCCTGATTGTGTTTCCACAATATTCAAATTGTTTCTTCCTGGGTGGTTGTAATATTTTCTCTTTGATCTGGGAACTCCATAACCTGGCTATAATATTCCTAGGAGTTTTCTTTTTGGGATATTCTTCAGGAAGTGATTTGTTGTTTCTTTCTACCTTTATTTTTCCCTCTGTTTCTAAAACATCAGGACAGTTCTCCTTGTGAAGGATTATTTCTAGGTTCCTTTGTTGATCATAGCTTTCAGGTAGTCCAATATTTTTTTAAATTATCTCTCCTGGATCTATTTTCCAAGTCAGTGATTTTCCCAATGAGATATTCCACATTGCTTTCTACGTTTTTATTTGTTTGGATCTGTTTAATACTATCTTGATTTCTCAATAAGTCACTAACTTCCATTTGCTCCAGTCTAATTCTGAAGGAATGATTCTCTTCAGTGACCTTTTGAGATTATTTTTCTCTCTGGCAAATACAGCTTTTTAAGGCATTCTTCTCCTCATTGGCTTTTTTGAGCCTCTTTTGCCATCTGAGTTAGTCTATTTTTAATGTGTTATTTTCTTTAGTCAGGTTGTTGACTCTCTTTTCATAATTTTTCTTATCTTGTTCTCTTTTCTCTTCCTAATTTTTCCTCTACTTCTCTTATTTGATTTTCAAAATTCTTTCTTAATGTCCTTTATGGCCCGTCGCCAGCTCATATTTTTCTTGGAAGCTTTTGATGCAGGAATTTTGACTTTGCTGTCTTCTTCTTGTTCCATGATTTTATCTTTTTTGTCCCCAAAATAGGAATGTAAGTTGGATTGCTCTGTTTCATTTGTTTCCTTTGCTTGCTCATGTTGCCACTCAATTACTTGACTTTTGAGCCTTTTGCCACAGTAGAACTCTGCTACCAGAAAGGGGAGCTTTATCCCAATAAGTGGGGTTTTCACAGCTGCTGGAGCTATTAATTGAGTGCCCTCACTGAAGCCTCCACACACTCTGGCAATATCTTCATTTACCCCAGGACCTCCACCCTAGACCTCAATCCAGATCCAAGCAGGTTAACACAATTGTGATTACCCCTCACACTGGTTGCTTGGTCTCCCTACAATCTGCAGTCTAGGAGCTCTGAAGCAGGCATGTGGTGGGTGGCTGCATGACTGTGAGGTCTCAGCTGCTTCTTGCGCTGGGGGCAAAGGCTGGATGGCACTCCCGAATTCCCAGGTCCTGAACTCCACACTGCACTGACTTTGCACTTTGTCCTTAGTGTCTATGGGTTGATAATTCTGGATACTGCCACAGCTTCTGGTAATCTGAAGTCCCTCCAGGCTGTGGCTGGTCAGGCCACTCTGAGGCTAAAACCTCGTCATCCTGTAGGGCTTGACTGGGCTCCCAGAGAGCTGTGCTGGCTGCTTCCTTCTGGCCTGCCAGGCTGTCCTCACTGGGAGGTTGGTTTCTCTGTGTAATTTTTTGGGTTCTATAGCTCCAAAGTTTGTCTAGAGTCATTTTTTTCCTGAATTGGAGGAGGTTGGAGGCAGAACTTTGCGGAAGTCCTGTTTCTACTCCAGCATTTTGACTCTGTTGCCTGAGACTTTATCATATGGCTTCTGCATCCCCTTCCTTATCCATTTATTATTCTTTTCCCTCTACTTTGTTAGTAAAAATAATTAAAAGTGCTATACAATTAATATTATAGGAAGTATCGATTGATCACTTAAAATCATTAAAGGGTTTTTGCTAGGTCTCAGTACCACATGTAATTGGACTTTATATGGAGTTTTAGAATCTTTACTTTTCAAATAAATACCATTTTGTTTTTACACCTAATATAAAATTAGATTTTTTGCCAGGTCACAATTAGAAACAAAATAAATACAAATTCTGTGTTTAAATTACAGTACATTCTGGGCATGGATCAATCATTAAGGAATAAATATTCCAGTGGTTATATCAGATTACCACTCTTACACCCCTCCACCTCCTCCAAGACAAAAACAAAAACAAACCAAAAGAAAGTTCAATTTGATTTTCCTTTGCCTCCCAAATCTCAACTGGCCTTCTACCTAGACTTTGTTTGCCCACCCTCTACTGCTTTCGCCATAACATGCAATGGCATAGCATTAGGCTGATTTGACACAAAAGCTACAGAAATTCTTGTTATTATCTAGTTCCCTTAAATGCCTCAGTACAATCAATGGTCATTGATTGATTTGTTCTCTGTGATTTAGTGCTTTGTAACATCTTCCATCTGATGTATGAAATGATCAGAAGATGACAAAAGAATCTTTCTCCAAGGAACTATTGCTTTTCCCTTGATTCCAAAGTGACTTCATTATATAAGGGAATTCCTGGTCAGCTGTTGCATAGCTATTCTGTAGCTGAATTTCCCAGTTTCTGACTATTAGGTTCCCAAATTCTAACTATTCTATCTTCTCTTAATTACTCACTCCCACCCTATCATTATTCTACTTATACTCCTTTTTGCCTACAGATTTGTTCCCTCCATGAATACTGAGCTTTCATACCTGAGCTTGGAAAATATTATACAGTCACATCTTGGATCAATAACTTGAGTAATCCTTGATGGAAAAGGTAATATTCCTTGAATTCTTTACCCTAAATCTAGACTATCAGTTTGGGAGAGTGGTGAAAATAATAGGAATGGAAAAATTTAAACTATGTAGGGCCTGAAAACATTCAGGAGAGTCTTATGTGTTACTCTGAGACTTGGCAGAAGACCTTAAATGTAAAGTCCTTTAAGTTATATATGTTGATAACTACAAAGTACTTTTAATATTAAGGAGGCAAGGTACCCTGAAGGACAAGGATAAAAAATACCAGTGTCTTTCCTTGGGTTGTGTTGGAAAAGTCTGAGATAGCAAAAAAGCTGGTTTTATTTTTGACTGCCTGTGTTTCCTTTGTCATTGTGAAATGTTTACTCTTGGAAAATAAAAGTACAAGCTGCAATATCCAGGTAATAATATCAACAAAATCTCATCCTGGCATGAGGCTAGATTTATACATGTCCTGTTAGTACTAAGCAGAAACTGGAAAATGCAGTTTGTAATGACTATACTAGAGATTGTAGGTGGTCAATATCATATTTATGTTCAGCGATCATAAGATGTAAATGGTGACATGATTACACCACAAACAGAAAATCTGGCAATCACTGAGAGGGAGCCTGGAGTAGGGTCAGAGGAAAAAGTTTGGTTAAAAGAAGTATGATGAAGTGGGAATAGGATCTGATTCAGATCCAAAGCTGGCTTTAGTATTTGCAATCTATATGACCTAGCACAAACCACTTAACCTCTCAGGCCCTCCTTTCCTTATCTGTATGCACAGAGAATAGTGATTTGTCATTGGTGGGAATGAAGAACAGTGCTATGTAACCTGCTCCTCTTTTGGGTTTGCTCCAAATTGATTTGCATGGCAAACAGGGGCATTATGGGCATTGAAAGGAATCCCTTCACCATTGTTCTAGCCAGTACTTCTGCACAATTGCTAAGTGTAGTCCCTGGCATGATTTGAAGGGGAACTAGGCTAGTGGCCAAGGGACATATTATGAGCTAAAAGGAATTTCAGATAAAAACCTCAGATAGGAATTTACAGTGTCCTACCAGTAATCCCAGCAGAAGAAAAACTTCTCGAAATGCATGCTTAAGAAGAGCATAGGAACTCAGAAGAAAGACTTTCAAAATGCTGAATAGCTAATTGTTGGGAAGAGCTGAATTACAATAGAAATTTGCTAAAGACATCTCCAGGGGCTATGGAGGAAAAGAGCTGGCAGAATATTCCCAAAGAGGCCACAGAAAGCAGCAGCCTTAGCATCCCAGAGTAGTCATGGAGAGGTCTTAAAGAGAAGAAAAGAGAGAAGACAGGGACAAGAAAAAAGCCTTGCTCAGCATGGGAAATGTTTCCTTTATGACATTACATAAGGAGTTTGGAAAATTCAAAACACATATGCATTTCCTGATGTTCCTTATTCATTCTATTATTGTCCTCTCTCACTGTTAATGGGTTAACTATAATTCTGTGATATGAATGAAATCTTTCTTACAATAGCTGTAAATTTCTGGTAATAAATTAGTTGATGCTATAGCTTCTGGTTTTATTTTTGTTGTCTTTGGTGTTATTATTCAGACATGAGATTTCATTGGCATATGCAACTTCTTTTGAGGAATTTCCTCTGCAAATGTACATTGGCAATTTTTTTTTCTACAACAGAGAGTTTAAATGACATGCCCAAAGTCCCACAGCCACTTTATCTTAGAAGCAAGGCTTTAGCCCAAGTCTTGGTGCCTCTAAGGGCTGCTCTGCACATTATGACATATGCATTCCATTATATGTTTGCCTTGAAATAATGTGTTGATTGATAAAATGGTAAAAGGAACAAATCAATAAGGACTTATTAGTAATTCTTTTGAGTGTTAATCAGTCAATGATCATTTATTAAGTACCTGTTATGTGCTATGCACCTTGCTTATTGCTAGGAGTAAAAAGAGAGATAAGGTGAAGAAAGAAAAAGAAAAAGAATTCCCTCCACTTAAGGAGGTCACAATCTTTTTGGGGTCAGTACATATTACCCTTCACCCATAAGGAGCCTTGAAACTTTGGCAGCATTCAAGTGGGACATGTGTCAAGAAAGGAGAGAGCAATTTCTACATGTAAAATGAAGACATTGCACTAGTTGATTTCTAAAGTCTTAGCTTAAAATCTATAATCATGTACCCTCTTTCACTGATGTTGTTAATAGGTTCTTATTCCCCAATATATATATATATATATATATATATATATATATATATATATATATATATATATATTTTGTCATTTTATTGACCTTTTAATAGAAAATAGGACTTTATTTGCCAGGAAGGATGATGCCATCGTACTTCTGCTGGAACCAGCGCATGGCTTCCTCTTTGCCAATTCTGTGTTTGGCCCCAATGCAGCCTGTCCTACGTTTCTTGTCTGCAATGCTGAACCCAGGCCTGCCCAGCACCACATAGAAGTCCAAGCCGTAGATGCCGATGCTCGGGTCATATTTAATCCCCAGATCGATATGCTCTTCGATCCCAAAGCCAAAGTTGCCAGTGTCTGAGAAGTTATTTTTCCTTAACTCATATTCTCGCACCTTCAGCCCCTTCTCCAAAATCTCTTCAGCTTTGGCCCCATGGACCGTACAGTGAACGGCGATCTTCTCATTTCTCCTGATTCCAAAAGAGCGGACAGTATAGCGAGCTTTGGAGAACACCGGGGTTTGGCCTGTGAGCTGCTCCAACACTTTGGCTGCCCGGGTCAGTCTATCTCCACTCTCCCCAACACAGATGTTGAGGCAGAGCTTACGGATTCGAAGTTCCCGCATGGGGTTTTCCTTTTCACCCTGATCTTGCGCCATGGTGGCGAACCGGAAGAGCTATTCCCCAATATATTGATCAAAAGTATATTAGGTATTAAGTATGTATTATTGAGAATAATATATACAAATAGAGAATATATATTTATACTTATATAAATATATATTATAGTAATAGTATATAGTTATACACATGCATGCACATGCACTCACACACACACACACACAGACACACAGACACACAGATACACACACCCTTCTTATACTAGAATGCAAGCAGTATAGAGTAAATTCCATATCAGGAACTAGCATTTTGATGATGAGTATACTACTTGACTTATTCAGAGATTCAGTTTATTTATCTGTAAAAGTGAGGCAATAATACTTTTATTACCTATTTTCAGAGAGTAATTATGAAGAAACCATGCTGTAAACTTTCACACAACATATATGCTATAGATTTTTGTTGAGGCTACTTAGTCACTGAAAATTGATCTCAATGTGGCATCAGAGGATCTTGTTTCAAAGTCAAACTTTGCCATTGAGTATCTTTGTGATCTTGGACAATGAACTTAGTATCTCTGGATCTGTCTCAGTTTCCTCATTTGTAAAATAAGATTTTTTTAGTGAGATCATCTTGAAGATAAAATTAATCTCTAACCATATGATCCCATGTACTGAAAGTTCATATGTTAGTATACAATTCAGTCTCTTGTTCTTTCTAAATCTAGCCTTGTCAAAGTAAACTGAAGAAATGCTTAATTTTTCACAAATTAGTAAAGTCTATGGACACTTTTTTTACCAAAATTTTATTTTAGACTCAAACACCAGAAGACAAATACATAATAGAGAAAAGAAACAAAAACACATAATGAACTTAAATATTGGAACTTAAATAAAAACATAGAATAAAAAAGCATGTCTTATGCATCACAAACCATAAGAAAGGATTCAAAATTTGTTATAATAAATTTTCTTTTCCAGTAAACCTATATGATAAATAATACTTGCTGTTTTGAGAATTGCCCATCTTTTCTTTGCTTCCTTGTGAGTTTTCTTTTGTTCTTTGTTGTGCACTATTTTACTTTGTTCTTTTTCTCACTCCTCCCAAGGTCCCACAGTAAGCTAGGATAAAGTTTAGCTATGTTTGTATATAAATATAGATATGTACATAAACACACACACATATACATATAAATATGTAGACACATTTTCCCAAACTTATTCTACTTCTAACCTTTGTTTTTTTTTAAACAAATGCTTTATTAACTTCTGTTTTACATCATTCATTTCCACCAGATTTTGAGTTACAATCATTTCCCCCCATTATTCCCCTACCCAACCTCCCAGAATAGTAGTCCCACAAGATATCACTTTCTCCAATCTGCTCTCTCCCATTCCTTCTCCCATACCCCCATCGATTTTTCCATTAGAGGAAGGTGAGTCTTTGTGTCTCAATGCCTGCACACCTTATCTCCCTATTACAAGCAAAAGAATATTAATAATAGTATTTACATATATATTTGAAACATTTAATGTTATGACCTCGAATTTCAGATCCATTTCCTTCCTCCCTTGTCATCCATTCCCTATTGGGAGATAAGTAATTCAGTATATGTTGCACATGTCTAGCTATGCAAAGCATTATCATAGTAGATATATTGTACAAGGCTGCTTATAATTCCCTCCCACTCATCCCACCCCCCACCTGGTCCATTCCCTACATGATCCTGTCCCTCTTCTATAGTGGGTACTTCCAACCTCCCCTCACCCCAAGGATGCCCTCCCATCCATCATCCTTCCTCTCATCCCCCTTCCCCCTATCCTGCTGCAGGTTGAGATATCCCATTTAGTATGTATGTCATTTTCTCCCTGAACCAAATTCAATGTGAAGGTGGTTTTGCCTTTTTAGCCTTCCTTATTCTCCCCCTCCTTTGCAACCACTTCCTCTTGCTTCTTCTACATGGGATAGTTTATCCTACCCTGTCTGTCCCCATCTCCTCTTACCACTTTCCTCTCTCACCTCATAATTTCATCCCTTGTGTATTCTCCCTTCCCAACAAATTCAACCTATACCCGCTATCCATATATAACTGTAACCATATACACACACATTCACATATGTATTCATATGACCACACCCCCTTTTTCCATTATTTTCATAGTGAGATATCATCAGTCACAGTTATTGCTTTTCCATATAGGAATGTAAATAGTTCAACTTTGATAAGTTCCTTTTGATTTCTTTTCCTTGATTACCTTCTCAGGCATCTCTTCCTTCTTGTGTCTGGATGTCAAATTTTCTATTCAATTCTGGTTTTTTCCTCAGGAATGCTTGAAAGTCCTCTATTCCACTGAATGACCATATTTTCCCCTAAAACAAAATACTCAGTTTTGCTGGGTAAGTGACCCTTGGGTTCATTCCCAGTTCTTTTGCCCTCTGGAATATCATATTCCATGCCCTTCGATCCCTCAGTGTAGAAGGTGCCAGGCCCTGGGCTATTCTGATTGTGTTTCCACAATATTGAAATTGTTTCTTCCTGGCTGCTTGTAGTATTTTGTCCTTGATCTGGGGATTCTGGAGCCTGGCTATAATATTCCTGGGAGTTTTCTTTTTGGGATCTTTTTCAGGAGGTGATCGGTGGATTTTTTCAACCTCTATTTTGCCCTCTGGGTCTAAAACATCAGGACAATTTTCCTTGAGAATTTCTTGAAGGGTGATTTCTAGATTATTTCTTTGATCATGGCTTTCAAGTAGTCCAATAATTTTTAAATTGTCTCTCCTGGATCTATTTTCCAGGTCAGTGGTTTTTCCCATGAAATATTTCACATTGCCTTCTAATCTTTCATTTGTTTGGATCTGCTTAACAGCATCTTGATTTCTCATAAAGTCATTAGCTTTCATTTGCTCCAGTCTAACTCTGAAGGAATGAATCTCCTCAGTGAACTTTTGAGATTCTTTTTCCATCTGGCAAATTTTACTTTTTAAGGCATTCTTCTCCTCATTGCCCTTTTGGGCTTCCTTTGCCATTTGAATTAGTCTATTTTTTAAGGTGTTGTTTTCCTCACTCAGGCTGTTGACCCTCATTTCATACTTTTCCTGCATCCTTCTCATTTCTCTTTCCAATTTTTCCTCCACTTCTCTTATTTGATTTTTAAAGTCCTTCTTAAGGTCTTCTGTGTCCTGCAACCCGCTCATGTTTTCCCCTGGGGCTTTTGGAGCAGGACTTCTGACCTCACAGTCCTTTTCCCGCTCTATGCCCCCAAAATAGGAGTCTAGTGTTGCATTTTCTGTTTCCTTTGCCTTGGCATGTTGCCACTTAATTACTTGACTTTTGGGCTTGTTGCCACACTATGGCTTTAAGGCCACATAGAGGAATTTTCATCCCGAATGTGTGGGGGTAACTTCCGTTTCTGGCAAGCTGTAAGCCGACCCACAACTTCCACCCTAGATCACAATCTAGATCCAGGGAGGTTAAAGGAAGAGCGATTACCCCCCGAGACTTATCACTGGATGTCCCTACGATTTGCAGGCTGGGAGCTGGAGCTGTCTCTGAAAACTACAAAATGACGTGTCTCCTCAGCAGCTTCTAGCCCCCAGGGGAGGGATCCGACACATTCCCTAAATACTGGTCCCAAAGTCCATAGGACACTAACCTCTTACTTTGTCCTAGCCATGTCTATGTTGATAATTCTGGAATCGCCACAGCTGCTGGTGTTCTGGGGTTCCTCCAGCCAGCTGCTGGCCCTGCCACCCTGGGGCTAAAACCTCGGCTCACGGGGTCCTGGGCTCGGCTCAGCTCCTGTGCTCTGCATGCGCTGAGTGCTGCCAAGTCCCAGACAGCTGTGCTGGTCCTTCCTGCAGGGCTGCTTGGCTGTCCTCAGTGGGAGGTTAGCTTCTCTGTGTCGTTCTGTGGGTCCTGGGGCTCCAGAAGTTGTTCAGAGTCCCCTTTTACATAGTTTGGGGGGAATCTGGGGGCAGAGTGGCTAGGATGAACTGTTTCTACTCCGCCATCTTGGCTCCGCCCCCTAACCTTTGTTTTTTATGTATGATTGTATCTCTTGTTTCCTATGCCTCCTGCCTCCTCTACTTTACTTCTAACCAATACCTTGCCCACCTATAACTTTCCTACCTCCCTCTATGGTTCCCTCCCCTATCCTCCCATTTTCATAAAACTACACACCCTTTTATGCTCCTATTTTACTTATTCCCTCACCCTTCCCTCTAAAGATCCCTCCCCTGTCTTCTCCTCTCTCCCTATGCCCCTATTTTTATATTTCTTCTGAATTTAGAAGACATATACTCTTCTAAATATCTGTATTGTTTCCTCTTAAAAGCTTCCCAATGGAAGCCTGTTACCAGAGCTACCTACCATCTCTCCTCCCCATCTAATTGCCCTGTATTCAGATAATTACTCTTTTAAGGTATTCCTACATGGTTTTACTTTTTAAATTCATATCATTCTCAAGTTTGACCCCAATCTTTCTTATAAACTACCCAATTATAAATAAGAATCTTAGGCATCCATTTTACTTTTTTACATATATAACAAGTAAAAAATCTGTCCTTATGGGTCCCTTATAACAAATCTTTGTTATGTGCCTTATATGTTGAATCTTCTATTAAGATGAGGGTTTTTTTTTTAGACAAAGTCTTGAATGTCTGAGAGTTAATCAAATGTTCATTTATTTTCATTGAAGATAATATTTAACATTTTAGGGTATGGTATTTTTGGCTGGAGCACCATTTCTTTTGATCTTTGATATGCTGTGTTCCAAGACCTGCAGTCCTTTAATGTCTCTGGGTCCTGTGCAATTCTAATTGTGGCACCAACATATTTAAATTGTTTCAATCTTGATGTTTTTAATAATTCTTCCTTGAGCTGGGGATTTCCAAATTTAACTATGATATTCTTATGGGTTTTCCTCATAGGATCTCTTTTGGGTGGTGATTGATGATGTGTTTTTTTTCCATTTCTTGCTTGCTTGTTCTTGCTTCAGGGCAATTTTCTTAGATTATTTCTTGGATTATTGTTTCAAGATTCTTTTTTATCATAACTTTCAGGTAATTCAATCATTTTTATGTTTTCCCTTATTAATCTATTCTCTAAATCTGTTCCTTTTCTTATGTTTCACATTCTATTTTATTTTTCATTATTCATATTTTGTTTAACCCTTTCATGATCTCTTATAATTTCACTGGCTTCACTTTGCCCAATTCTGATTTTCAAGGTGTCATTTTCTTCCTTTAGATTCTGGATCTCCTTTTCTAATTGGTTGACTCTTCTTTCTTACCCTTCTTGTTTTTCTTGGGTTATTCTTATTTTCTTTTATAATTATTCTTCTATCTCTGTCATTTGACTTTTCAAGTTTTATTTAAAACTATTCTATGAATTCTTTTTAGTCAGGTGTCCATTTGACATTACTTTTTTGGGTTTCTTTACTTCAATATCCTCTTCTGAACATGAAGCCCAGTCATCTCTATTCCCATAATATGTTTCTGTGGTTGGATTCTTTCTCCTTTGCCTGTGCTTTTTTGTGGTGATAGCTTAATTGTTTGTAATCACCTTTAGCTCTGGGGTATGGATAATGGTGCTTTTTGTCCCAGATCTTCAGTTCTTCCCTCTAGCCAGAAACCAAAGGCAAGCCTGCAGGCTCCTGTAAGTGACCACATCAAGTGGCCTTTTGTCCCACTACTTCTGCACTCAACTGGCATGTGTGGGTTCCTTCTCACCACTGCTGCTCTTTGCAGAACAGGTGGGTCTGGCGTTCCTTGTCAGCAGAAGTTCCCTGGGCTCAAATGCCCAACCAACTTTCCTCACTATCCCAAGGTGCAAAAGTTGGGTGCCTGGGGTTAGCCAGGCTCTCAAACCAACTAATCCTAGGGCTTGCTGCTTGCTAGTAAATTGAAACCTATCCTGGAGGCATTTACTCTTCACAGGGACCAAACCTCCTCCTGAGATTTTGCTTCTGATCTTCTCAAATTGATACAAGAGGACCTTGGTTATGCCTCTGTTCTTATTCATCTCTACCCACATTTTGTACCAAGCAGTATTTTTAGTTATGCAGGTACAAATTAAGTCTATGAGAACAACAGGCCCTGCCTCTGAAGAATTGGTGTTGGGAGAAGAATGAAGTATTGATGCCTTGGGCTATTCCTTAAAATGCAGGTTATGGGAAATTATTCACCAATGTGATAAGGGATTTAGAGAAGAGGAGAGATCTTCTAGGCTGAAAAGGTTTGTAGAAATCCGGAACCTGAATCATGGTAGCAAAATCCATAGTCGGAAAAGGAAAATGAGAGAGTTGGGTAAGGAAAATTACTTGCAACATTTCAAGTGTTAGTACCTCAGAAACCTGTTAAAATACTTGGTCAGATAGACAAAGAAGAAAGGAACATTTGCCCTAAGAAATCTCACTTTGAAATCATAACTTGCTAGGTGACCCTGTTAAAAAAAAAAAAAACCTTCATAATTCAGTAGCTTTCTTAATCAAATGAGAATCCTGGAGTAACCTTTTCAGTATAGCTATCTATTACAGTGATGAGGTCTAAGTGAATAGATGAATTTAAATGTCTTAACAGGTTATTAGTGAACAGTTGCTAGATAATGCTGATATTTTCAATTTGAAACAAAGACCTCTTTTCTAATCTTCATTTTTGCTCACATTGAAAAACAGTAATTTGAACTGAAAGAAGTATTAAATTGAAAGAAGAATTAGGTTAGATAAGAACACTTCTCAACTGTAAAGATGATTAAAGATGGCAACAGGTTACCAATTTAAGGCTTTTAAAATAATCCTATTACATGGTTTCTGCACTGACTATTATTTAGTTACAGGAGACTAGACCATAATACATCAATCAAGTAGGGTGGGGTTGCCACAGGACACTGAATTTAGAGGGCACAGACAGCACTCAAGAGTCCTTTATTAGCCAAGGACAAAAACAAAAGAAATAAAACTAAACAAAACAGAGCTTAGCACATAGTAAAGATGCTTAGTTATTATATGGAGCTCTAAAATGTGGATAAACTCTTCCCTCTTCAGCATCTACTAAACTGAGGACTTTTTTAGCCTGACTACTCTTAATGTAATTTGTATTATTGGTCCCAGATATGAAAGTGCAAGTCATAGTTTTGACAATCAAAAAGTTATTTACCACTGAACTGTCATGGATGCACATTTCTATACTCTTTAGAGGAAACTGAAAGTTTAAAGTTATTAACACTTTCTTTATATAGCCTTTAGAATTATTTCTATAAAATAATTACAGAAATGAATTAATATATTTTAGTATAGAAAACCTTAATCACTTCAAACTGCACTAAGACTTTTTGCGTGAGGTATTTCAGTAAATGGCTTTTTCAGAAGTCTTCTAACTTTTTTATTATACACAGGAAGTACATCTACTTATGCACAAAAGTATCTATTCTGTTTTTTTCCTATCTGAAACATAATGTAAAAAAACTAAAGTAAACAAAAAAACCCAGAATTTGTTTTGTACCTTTGTTTTATCCTGGAAAATGTGGAAATTAGAAGTTCCTTGAAATGTTATAAGCCTCGCTTCATTGTCCTAACCCGGGTAGAGATACCTAATTTTTCACACCATTTAACAGATTAATTCAGCTCACCTGAATGCTCAGCCTCAGAGCATGTTAAGCAATCTCCTGTAAAATGGAATAATTCAGGAGTACTTCACAGATTTTTTCTATGCTAACTAGGCACTTGAGAGACATTTTTAGTGTACCTAAAATTCCCTTGACTATATGTCAATCAGATGCGGAAAATGGCTTCTTAAATCAGTGAGTTTTCCCCCCTCTCTCCTTTAAAAAATGTTACCAGTGTCACTGAGAAAGTTATAAATACATACTAAAAATCTATAAACCACTTAACACACCTGGAAGACTGTGTATAAAGAAAGAATCATTTCTGTGTTAATGACTTCACCTTCTCAATCATCCCTTAAAATCTATCCATGATTTAAAAGGGAAAAAAGTGCTTATTTCTTTAGAATGTTTTCAGAATTTTATGAAATAGCTTATGTTAGGCCATTCATTGTTTAGTTAGAGAATAATTTAATTTCACATATTAAAGAGAGGTACTTTAAAAGTATACTTTCAGCATTCAAATTAATTAACTTTCATTGTGGTATCTTTCTGAGCTTAAATCCAAGCTCTGTTAAATAGACACTCTATGACATTGGTCTAGTCACTGTTCTTCTCTAGGTTTCAATTTCTTTGTATGAGATTGAGCTTCTGTGTACTATCTAGCTATGCATCCTATCATCTCATAGAGACTAAATATTTTCTGAAAAGTCTCATGCTACTATAAATTCAACAGCCATAATATATCTGGTTTTATAAACCACCACACTCTACCCCTTTTGGGGATACTTAACTAAATATCATTTTATGTTTCCATTAAAAGCCAAAAAATATTTTAATATCAATATTAAGCATTACAATTATCTTACTCATTTGGTGAAAATAAACACTTCCTCTCTACTCCATAGCTGACAATGAAACAAGATTGCTATATAGCTTGGAATATTTGCAACATCATAGATTTTGCAGGAGTCTATGTTAGTATTCACAGAAAGGAGTGATTGACTTTCTCTTGGATTCACTAAGAGATTTCCTACTTTAAAAATTGATGTAAAGTAAAACACATTTATCTATTAAAGCCTATTAATAAAAATTATACACATGTTTCCATAGGGATGATTGACAAACCCATCTAATCCCTGGTCAAAGAAATATCAAATATTAGAATCTAACAACAACCTACTCACTACCCACCCCCACACCACAATCCATACTTTTTAACCCATTTTGTAAGTGGTTGCTGTTATAAGGAATGGATACACAGGATGCAGTGTCTCTTCTTCTGTATGTCTTTTAAATAAGGGAAGAGAAGGGTGTTCTTTAGGAAGAGAGATGAGATATTTCTTAAGGATACTGTGAAAAATCTGAAGTCTCAAACAACATGCAGAATCACTTTTTCTTTTATAATGATGATTTTTTTTCTTTGTATGCTTTATTTTTATTTCAAACAGTTCTTGCCTCACTTCCTAGTAAAAAATTACCTGGTAAAATATACATAATCAGAAAAAAAATGAAAATCAGTACACTGGTTACATTAAAAAAATGCATGCCTCATTCCACTTACATAGTTTATCCCTTTCTGAGAAGTAGAAAACATGATTCAATATCAATCATCTGAATTAATAATTGTTCACAGATATCATCCAAATTCTGAAATATTTTTTCTTTCCATTATTTTGCTCATTGTATAAATTGTTCTTCTACATACCTTCAACTTATAAGAAAACACCTTTCTGCAGTTGCAACCCTCAGACAAAATTCTTTTCTCCTTTGGAAATCGGAAAACGCATCGGATCATTGGAATGATTGATCCTGACTGCATACCTTCCAGATGTAAATATCATATCAACAGTGGTATTTCAAGAACTGAAGTTCATGGGACCATAGATTAAGTGATGCTATGAATAGGATATTTATTTCAACCCTTTATTTTTATAGATAAGAAAAACGAGGCCACCAAAGGTTGAATGTCTTGCCTATGGGCACACAGAGAGTTAATGGCAGAAGTTGTAGTTGAATCTGGTTACTTTAACTGTAAACCATTTATCATTTCACTGAGTATCTTGGCTCCAAAGTCCGGTAAAGAAGTAAATATGTAGATTAATGACAGTTGAAATATATATATATATATATATATATATATATATATATATATATATATATATATATATATATATATATATACTGTACAGTTACTCTCTTCCATTAGCCAATCAGTATTTGAAATATATGATATGTGACCCATAGTCAGTTCCCTCAGGCAGTTCTCTAATACTACAATTTAAAAATAGATGAATATTTGCAAATTTAGGGAGTTTCAGAGCTTTAAGTTCAGGAGTAATTCAGGTCCAAGCACAAATGTTGACAGTTACAGAAGGAAAGATGTGCAAAGCCTGGGACAAACTTCTGGCTAAGAAGGTAACCAAGATCCAAAATGTCACTGGGCCATAGTTCATTTATGGAGAAAGAAGGGAACTCATTTGAATTTAAAATATGCTTCTTGGCCTAGTTTTAATAACTATGTATTAGGCTGTTTGTACTCTTCAGCTAATTAATGTTATATTCATCATGTGAAGGGAGGAAACAACTTTGCACATCTACTCTCCATAGTGGAAGATCCCCTATTATACCACAAAAGTGTGTGTCTTCCTTGATTGCCTTCACCTAAAATGATTATAAGATTCTAAAAATATAATGTAATTTTTTTTCACTTAAAATACTATCTATATGAAATAAACCTACAAGATCCCAAAATCTATTGCAATGGGATTTAGTATTCTACAACATTTCTCAATTGACATATTTTTGAATGAGTTATTCAAAATAAAAAATAAAAATAAAACTTTTTGAATACTAGACTGAGTTTTGGATAGGCCTTCACATGTGACTATCTATCAAGTTAAATCAATAGACATTGATAAAGCTCTCTGTCAAACTCTGGAGGTACAAAGAAAAGTGAAAGTTCTCTGCTCCAAAAGAGCTCACATTCTAATGATGGAGTAAACAGACAAATAACTATATATCAACAAGGATATACAGGATAAAGGGGAATTTATCAACTGAGGAAAGTCACTAGGTTTTTTTTTTATTTTTGTTGTTGCTATTGCTTATCCTTTGTTCTCAAAGAGGCCCATGTCATCAAGAAGGTGATACCATAACCTGCAAAGTGAATTCGATTTAAGTAAAGTAGGGCTGTGTAAAATTAACAGCCTCACTTTCTCCTCCAGAACCATCTGGGTCCAGTTCCTGATGGAAATATGAGGTCACTCGAGTTAATCAAAAGGGGTTAGGAAATGTGACATGGTCACCTCTGATGTGGTCACTGTGATGTGGTCACTTTTAGAAAGACCAATTTGACACTTTAATTATATGCTATATGAATTGTGATATGTAAATCTTAATGCCCTATGAAGATATGTTATTGCCATCATCATCATAATTATTCATACTTTCTGAGATGATTGGGAAGGATAAAATTTTATAAGATGAATGGATATAGTCACTTAATTTAGCCATCTTCTCCCATAATTAGATTAAAAATTGATCATTCATTTACCTTTTTATTAATTCTCAAACATTTTATTAAATCTATCCTATGTGGCAGCAAAATAGCTCTCCTCCCAATTGTTCTTCCTTATGGCCAACTGCCATCTTCACTCCTGTATCTATACTTCTCTATACCTGGATTCAAGTCCTGCTTCTTATTCATAATGGTAGCATAAAAAGAGCAATATATTTAAATTATCAATTCTCCAGATAAGTCTCCAAAACTCTCTAGATGGCACAATTATATTTTTTCTCTCTAATTTTTTTTCATGGGGAATTATAATAAACAACAGACCCTAAAGTTTGGAATGCCCAACATCTCTCCCCTTAAACAACAAAAAAACCGTACAGAATGATGATAGTCACAGTTGCTAGAAGATACAAAGATACATATTCCATCCATTGGCTCCCTTCTTCAGTTTAACATATAATGAGATTTCAGTAACTAAGGAGGAGGGCTAAGGGGAATTCTAGGTGAGGCTAACTAGTCATAATAAAAGTAAGAAAAGAGAGATTCTGATCAATACAAAGAACAAGTTTAGTGAAAGTGAATTAAGAAATTCAGAGAGAGAAAACAAGACTTTCATAAGAGAAGGTTTTATGAAGGAGATAGTCTTTTATGTGGACCTTGAAAGAATGTACAGAAGCAGGTAGAGATAGAGGTGTGTACGAGAAGAAATAAAAAAATATGTTCCAGGAGTGGGTAGGAATTTTATACTTTAAAGATACAAGATTTAATGATATAAGAATGAGAAAATGGAAGGTTAATAAAATAATGAATATGACTGCTATGAAGTGAATTTGAACAGATTGGAATAAGATTAGGAGGAGGTGAATATAATGCCAATTTATACTCATTCGAGTAGGAAGTGTACCATTGAGGATTTTTGAGTAGAAGTATAATCCTAAACAGCAATGCAATAGAAAATTCCTCAGGAGAAGCATGGGGAATAGAGTTAGCAGAGGTAGGAAGAGAGGTTATAAGCCTATTACTATGTTTCAGGTAAGAAGAGTGACAGGTAGTATTCTTCCAGTATTTAGGTCGAGACATAGTAGATAGACTAATGTATTTCATTAAATTAGAATTTTCAAACCCAGAGAGACTTCTTCTCAACATAATATAAAACAATTCATTATCTTAGAAAGTTTCTTTAAGGAATAAAGACTAGAATCTTTCTTATATCAGAAGTGATCCTCCCTGGAATGGTAATCTTAGTATTAGGGGTCCCTTCTTGTCTCTGTATTCATAATACTTATGGGGATAAATCTTTGAAGTTCAGCATCTAATCAAAGAAACAGTTTCATTATGTAGTGTTATAATAATTATAAAGATCTAAACATCTCCTAATGATCCCTTTATGAGATTTGAGAAGGTATTTGTACCAGATATAAGGAAGAAATGGTATAGGACTAATGACAAGTCATTTTAGGGCTAACCTGTAAACTCAATCTATGAAGGAGAAAGAAAGAGTAATTTAGCTCTGCAAGTCAAATATAGAAACAAGAATCTAGAGAAAAGAAACTCCCATTGTGAGGAAGAGAAAGAGGAAACACTGACAGAAGAGCCTTATATTTGCTTTGTGAAGTTTGGATTCCCTCAGACGGCCACACATGTGGAACTAAAGGGCCACATACAGTAACAAAGAAATGGGGCATTGTTTTCTTGGGGAGGTGAGATATGAGGGATTTGGGGCAGAAGTTTTATGGTTGAAATCCTCTGACCTTCTCTATATCCCTTAAAAGAACCCAAGACTAATCTCGCTCCTTTCTCTCCTTGGGCTCCCCTTATGGAAGACTGAACCTTGTCTTTCTCAACATGGGGAAGTGTGTGTGTGTGTGTGTGTGTGTGTGTGTGTGTGTGTGTGTGTGTGTGTATGTGTGTTATTTGCTTGGTCTTTATAAAAATTGTTAAATAGAGGCCGTAACCACAGGTGGATCCCTAGAGAAGACCATGTATAACAAAATGCCAGGGTAATGTGTCTAACTAGGGGCTCAGTCTCACAAAAAGAGAAAACACAGATTATTTGATGTAGTTTTCCAGAGATGAAGGTCAATGAGTTAGGAGTTTTGGAAGTTGTACAAGTCATCTAATGTCTCAGTGCCCTGGGCAACACTCAGACTAAATTTAACAAATTATTTTAATCTATGTTTGTAGAAAGGAAATACACAACTGTTTACTACACCACTCAGATACTACAAATAGAAACCACAATTTACCCATCATAGGCAGAATATGGTTTTACGCATAGGATACAGAAAATAGGGGACAAAATTTATATCACACAGATGTGTCTTCTGGCTTTTATTCTCTATACAGAAACACAAACAGGTAAATTAGAAAATATACATTAGAGAATTAAAAAAGAAAACACATGCTTTGTTAAGATCAAGGGAGAAGGATTCAAAGGGTATGAAAATTGGACAAGGCTTCACAGATGAATTTGAAGGGGAGGGGCATGCTGGATGGATAGGAGCCTCACAGGTAAAGGGGGAGGGAAATTATTGGATTTAGGGTTGTAATATGCCTTAGAGGTTAGAAACCAAATCCTTCATTTTACAGATATTGAAATTGAGGCTCAGAGAGATTAAATGATTTGTCCAAAGCTATGTGGCCAGACAGACACTTTGTGCTAGAGACAAGAGGAGGAGCTCTTTATCATCAAGCTCAGGAGAGAAAATGAATGGCTCCTGGGGGTGAGGATATAAAAATAATATTTAAAGGAAAAATGAAAGAAGAAAATGAATCTGAAGAGACAGATGGAATTAAAAACTGGGGAGAAATATGACATATCTCCCAAAACACACACACACACACACACACAGGGAAGGATTCTTTGAGATTATGAAATAGTTTTGGGAATTTTTTTATCCCACACTAAGTAGAAGTGGGGGCTCTATGAAGAGAGCAGGTTTTCATTTATTTTGTATAATGATGAAGACTACATGTCTAAACAACAGAGAAGAAATCTAGTATGGATCACCAGCAGAAAATAAACGATGTCATTTCCAGTGAATCCCTCATGAGTATTTTGGGAGATATATGTTTTTTTCTATACAAAAATGCCTTATCAACTTCCGGTTTGCATCATTCATTTCCACCAGATTTTAAGTTACAATTTTTTCCCCATTTTATCCCTACACAACACCCCAGAATAGCAGTCCCACAATATATCCCCTCATCCAATCTGTTCTCTCCCATATCTTCTCTCATTCCCGTTTGACTTTACCATTGGGGTGAGGTGAATCTCTGTGCCCTAATACTTGAATATCTTATCTCCCAATTACATGCAAAATAGTATTAATAATAGAATTTATATATATATATATATATATATATATATTTGAAACATTAAATTTTAAAACATTGAAATTCAGATCCATTCCCATCCTCCCTTGTCACCCATTCCCTCTGGGAAGATAAGTAATTCAGTATGTGTTGTACAGGTATAGCTATGCAGAACATTACCATAGTAGATATATTGCAAAAGAGTGCTTATATTTCCCTCCCACCCATCCCACCCCCCACATGGTCCATTCCCTACTTTAATCCTGTCCCTCATTGATAATGGGTACTTCCAACATCCCCTCCCCCCAGAATGCCCTCCCCTCCATCAGCCCCCTTCTCATCCCCCTTCCCCCTACTCTCCAGCAGGGTGAGATATCTCATTTATTATGTATGTCATTCTCTCCCTGAGCCAAATTCAATGAGCGTATGGTTTTGCCTTATTGCATTCTTGGTCTTCCCCTACCCTGCAACCACTTTCCCTTGCTCCTTCTACACAAGAGAGTTTACCTTACCCTGTCTCTCCCCATCTCCTCTTGCTACTTTCCTCTCTCACCTTATACCTTCACCCCTTATGTATCATCCCTTCCCACCAAATTCAACCTGTGCCCTCTATACATGTATAACTGTAAACATATATAGACACATTCACATATGTATTCATATGTCCATATACCCTTCTTCCATTATTTTCATACCGAGAAAGGTTTCATCAGACACAGTTATAGTTTTTCCATGTAGGAATGTAAATAGTTCAACTTTGATAAGTTTCTTTTGATTTGTTTTCCCTGATCACCTACTCAAGCATCTCTTGCTTCTTGTGTCTGAATGTCAAATTTTCTATTCAATTCTGGTTTTTCCCTCAAGAATTCTTGAAAGTCCTCTATTCCACTGAATGACCATATTTTCCCCTGAAACAAAATGCTAAGTTTTTGCCAGGTAGGTTATTCTCGGTTTTAATCACAGGTTTTTGCTCTCTGGAATATCATATTCCTTCAATCCCTCAGTGTAGAATCTGTCAGGTCCTAGGCTATTCTGACTGTGTTTCCACAATATTGAAATTGTTTCTTCCTGGCTGCTTGTAGTATTTTCTCCTTGATCTGGGGATTCTGGAACCTGGCTATCATAATCCTAGGAGTTTTCTTTTTGGGATCTTTATCCGCAGGTGATCTATGAATTCTTTCAACTTCTATTTTGCCCTCTGGGTCTAAAACATCAGGGCAATTTTCCTTGAGAATTTCTTGAAGGGTGATTTCTAGATTCTTTCTTTGATCATGGCTTTCAAGTAGTCCAGTATTTTTAAATTATCTCTCCTGGATCTGTTTTTGAGGTCCGTGGTTTTTCCCATGAGATATTTCACATTGCCATCTATTCTTTCATTTGTTTGGATCTGTTTAACAGCATCTTGATTTCTCATAAAGTCACTAGCTTCCATTTGCTCCAGTCTAACTCTGAAGGAAGGAATCTCCTCAGTGAGCTTTTGAGATTCTTTTTCCATCTGGCAAATTTGGCTTTTTAAGGCATTCTCCCCTCATTGCCCTTTTGGGCCTCCTTTGCCATTTGAGTTAGTCTATTTTTAAGGTGTTATTTTCCTCAGTCAGTCTGTTGACCCTCATTTCATACTTTTCCTGCATCCTCATTTCTCTTCCCAATTTTTCCTCCACTTCTCTTATTTGATTTTTAAAATCCTTCTTAAGGTCCTCTATGGCCTGTAACCCACTCATATTTTCCTTTGGGGCTTTTGGAGCATGATTTCTGACCTTTCAATCCTCCTCCTGTTCCATGCTTTGATCTGATTTGCCCCCAAACTAGGCTTCTAATGTTGCATTTTTCTGTTTATTTTGTTTCCTTTGCCTAGGCATTTTGCCACTTAATTACTTGACTTTTGGGCTTGTTGCCACAGTAGTACTCTGCCACCAGACAGGGAGCTTCCATCCTGAATATTGGGGTCTTCCCACCTTCCAGTTCTGGCAAGTTGGATACCCACCCCAGACCTCCCCCCCACCCCTCAGATCACAATCCAGATCCAAGCAGGTTAAAGCAAGAGCAATTAACCCCCAAGATTGATCGCTGGATCTCCCTACAGTTGGCAGGTCAGGGGCTGAAGCTGCAACTTAAGCTGCAAAATGGCGTGTGTGCCGAGTCTCCTCAGCAGCTTCTAGCCCCCAGGGGAGGTAGCTGATGCTTTACCCAAATATTTGTCCCAAAGTCCACAGGGCACTAACCTCTCACTTTGTCATAGGCATGTCTGTGTTGATAATTCTGGAATTGCTACAGTTGCTGGTGTTCTGGGGTCCCTCCATCCAGCTGCTGGCCCGGCTGCCCTGGGGCTAAAACCATGGATCACATAGACCTGGGTTTGTCTGTCGGCTCCCAGAGCACTGCACTGGCCATTCACTACAGGGCTTCTGGGCTGTCCTCAGTGGGAGGTTAGCTTCTCTGTGTCATTCTGTGGGTGCTGGGGCTCCAGAAGTTGTTCAGAGTCCCCTTTCACATGGTTTGGCAGTGGTCTGGGGGGAGAGCACCTTGGAATTGCTGTTCGTACTCCACCATCTTGGCTCCA
The DNA here is from genome assembly GCA_011680675.1 of Gymnobelideus leadbeateri. Classification (NCBI taxonomy): domain Eukaryota; kingdom Metazoa; phylum Chordata; class Mammalia; order Diprotodontia; family Petauridae; genus Gymnobelideus; species Gymnobelideus leadbeateri. The sequence goes on along the minus strand of WOXC01009523.1, from coordinate 75,463 downwards.
CCCTGGGAGATATATTTTTTACTGACAATAAAAGAAGACTAATAAGTAAAGTTTAAGGATAATGAAGTACTAGGAAAACAATGAAAAACTTAAGGATGTAAGGTATAGTTCATCTTGACCTCGCAGGCTTGATCTCACCAAGGGAGCCATATACATTCTTATCACCTCCTTTCCTATTCTATCTATCTACTACCTAATAATCACTTGTGTTCTGTCCTTTCTAGCCAAAAGCAAAATAAAAATTAAACCTTTATGAATCTTCTGACATTAATTATCACTTCCCCATTATTCTTAAACATGCTCATATCATTTTTTTCAAATGCTTTATTAATTTCTGGTTTACGTCATTCATTTATTGCAGATTTTGAGTTACAAATTTGTTCCCATTTTTCCCTACACACCACCCCATAATAGTACTCCCACAATATATCCCCTCATCTGATCTGCTCTCTCCCATATCTTCTCCCATACCCCCTTCAACTTTTCCAGTAGGGAAAGGTGAATCTCTATGCCACAATTCCTATATATGTATATATTATTTCCCAAATATGTGTAAAATAGTATTAATAATAATATTTATATGTTGTTAAATATGTGATTTTCAAACTTTGTATTCCAGATTCATTCCCTTCCTCCCTTGTCACCCACTCTTGCTGGTAAGATAAGCAATTCAGTATATAATGTACATGTATAGCTATGGAAAATATTACCATAGTATATATATATATATATATATATATATATATATATATATATATATATATATATATATATATATATATATATGTATGTATGTATGTATTGTAAAATCCTGACTATATTTCACTTCCTCTATATCTCACCTCCCTCTTCATCTACTCCCTACTTTGATCCTGTCCCGTTTGAAAAGTGGATGCTTCCAACTCCCCTCCCCACCCCCACCTGCCCTCCCCTCCAGCATCCCCCATCCCTCTTCCCCCCTACTCTCCTATAGGGTGAGATATTCTATTTATTATGTATGTCATTCTCTCCCTGAGCCAAATTCAATGAGAATAAGTTCCCTTTTTGCCTTCCTGTTCTTCCCCTCTCTTGGAACCATTTTCCCTTGCCTCTTCTATATGAGATAGTTTACCTCATTCAGTTTTCCCTATATGCTCTAGTTATATTCCTCTCTCACCTCTCAATTTCACCTTTTAAGTATCATCCCTTACTATTAAATTCAACCTGTGCCCTCTATCTATGTATATCTGTAAACATATATACACACATTCACATAAGTATTCATGTGCCCATATATACGTCTTCAACTATTTTCATACTAAGGAAGGTTTTATCAGTTACAGTTATCATTTTTCCATGTAGGAATGTATATCATTCAACTTTGATAAGTTCTTTATGATTTCTTTTCTCTGTTTACCTTCTCAAGATTCTCTTGCTTCTTATATCTGAATATTAAATTTTCTATTCAACTCTCTTTTTTTTTCCTCAGGGATGCTTGAAAGTCCTCTATTCCACTTTATGACCATATTTTCCCCTGAAACATGATACTCAGTTTTGCTGGGTAGGTGATTCTTGGTTTTAATCTCAGCTCCTTTGCCCTCCAGAATATCATATTCCAAGCCCCTCTATACCTCAATGTAGAAGTTGCCAGATCCTGTGCTTTCCTGATTGTGTTTCCACAATATCCAAATTATTTTTTCCTTTCTGCTTGTAATATTTTATCCTTGATCTGGGAATTCTGGGACCTGGCTATAATATTCATAGGAGTTTTGTTTTTGTGATATTTTTAAGGAGGTCATTGGTAGATTCTTTCAACCTCTATTTTGCCCTCTGGTTCCAAAACATCAGGGCAATTTTCCTTGAGAATTTCTTGAAGGGTGATTTCTAGATTATTTCTTTGATCATGGTTTTCAGGTAGTCCAATAATTTTTAAATTATCTCTCCTGGATCTATTTCCTAGGTCAGTGGTTTTCCTGATGAGGTATTTCACATTCCCTTCTATTCTTTCATTTGTTTGGATATGCTTAACAGCATCTTGATTTCTCATATAGTCACTAGCTTCCATTTGTTCCAATCTAATTTTGAAGGAATGATTCTCCTCAGTGAGCTTTTGAGATTCTTTTTCCATCTGGCAAATTTGAGTTTTTAAGGCATTCTTCTCCTCATTACCTTTTTGAGCCTCTTTTGCCATTTGAGTTAGTCTATTTTTTAAGGGGTTACTTTCCTCAGTCAGGCTGTTGACTCTCATTTCATACTTTTCTTGCATCATTTTCAATTTTCTTCCCAATTTTCCTCCACTTCTCTTATCTGCTTCTTAATGTCCTCTATGGCCTGTAACTATCTCCTTTTTACATTTGGGGCTTTTGGTGGAGGAGTTCTGACCTCCCAGTCCTCCTCCTGTTCCAGGCTTCTATTCTTTTTGCCCCCCAAAATAGGAATCTAATGTTCAATTTTTCTGTTTATCTTGTTTCCTTTGCCTAGGCAGTCTGTAGGCCAGGGGCTGAAGCTGTAACATGGCACAAGCTGCTCAGCTTCTCAGTGGCTTCTGGCCCCCTCATAGGACTCAAAGTCCATACTGCACTGAACTCTCACTTTGTCCTTGGCATCTATGTTTTAGTAATCCTGGAAATGCCACAGTCTTTGGTGTTCTGGACCCCTTCCAGCTGGCTGCCTGTCGGGCCACCCTAGGGTTTAAACCTTCAATTAACAACTTATTTAGGCCTGGGCTCAGCTCCCAGAGCACTGTGCTGGCAGCTACTTGACAACCCACCTGTCTTTCCTCATTGGGAAGTTAGCTTCTCTATGTCATTTTGTGGGTTCTGTAGCTCCAGAGATTGTTCAGTCACCTTTTACATAAAATTGAAATGGTGTGGGCCAGAGTCCCATGGAAGTACTCTTAATATTCTGCCATCTTGACTCCGCCCCCTGACACCCTCTTATCATTGCTTTAATTCTCCACTTTACCTCAATATAAAAATTATTCACTTATGTTTTTCTCACCAACCATAGAATGTGCTAAAAATTATCACTCCTTGGGGTGGCTAGTTGGTGCAGTGAAGGGAGCACTGGCCCTGGAGTCAGGAGGACCTGGGTTCATATCCAGCTTCAAACACTTGACACACTTACAAACTGTTTGACTTTGGGAAAGTCACTTAACCCCAATTGACCTCCTAAAAAAAATTCTCACTCCTGACTCTTTGTAAATTATTCCGTTTCCACTTTAATACTTGTCCTTTATCATTTGTCTTTGCTTCTACCTTTTTGTACTTCTGTACATCTTTTTAAAAAAGAGTATTTTTTGTTTTTACTTTAATTTCCTTTTTTAGTGTTTCTCCCCTTATCATGTCTAGAAAGCTTCCCCTTTTAAATAAAATTTTAAAAAATGTAATATTTCACAATTATATATAATTTTAAGGATTCTAAAGTGCTTTACTAATATTGTCTCATTTTGCCCTCACCTAATCAGCAAAACTGAGAGGTATATTGATATGTGAAATCATAAGCCATATTTCTCAATCCCTACTTCTGAAATGAAGAATGTTTACTACAAGCATACAAAATTCAGTTATGTTTACTTATCTTCCACTTACCACATTCTCCCAGAGTTTCTATAATTGTTTGAATTTTTGTGTATTTATCATTTCTTATAATAGCAAAATGTCATTAAATTGTACCACAAAGTGCCACTTTATTTTTAACTTCTTAAACCATGAGTACTCCTTGCCTCTTTTTTTCTTTTTTCCTACCACACACCAAAGAAATGCTGCTATGGACATCTAGCAGTGCCATCTCTAGGTCAAATTATGTTTTAGACAAATTTAAATCCTCAAAAAATCCAAACTTGTTCATACCATCTCCTCTAGCTATTGAATGATATATCTCCTCCCCTAAACAGAAAAATCCCTAGAGAAAGCTGGATATATTGTGTGCCTTTTTCTCTTCCCTATATGACTGCTCCACTCAATCTCCTCTGCTGGATCTTTATTATGTTATATTGAATAAGTATGACTGTTCCCAAGAATCTTTTCTTTATTCTCTTCTCTTTTCCCTATATAGTATCTCACCTGGTGATTTCTTCAGCTCCCATTCATTTGATTATCATCTTGATGAAGATAATATCAGCATCTATTTTGACCTCTGTCCAAAGTTCGCATCATTATCTACTGTCTTTCAAGCATCTTGAACTGTATGTCTCAGAGTAATCTCAAACTTAGTCTGTCTAAAATATACCTCATCTATTTTTCCAAACTCATTACTCTTCTGAAAGTCACTATTACAGTAAGCAATGATATTTTATTATACTGACAAAGCTTACTAATGATGAATTATTTATTTATTTAGTTAGTTAATTCTGCAAGGTGTGCGTGTGTGTGTGTGTGTGTGTGTGTGTGTGCATGTGTGTGTTAATATGGTTGCTATGTACTTTTTGGTAGAGTAACAAATGGTTTTTTATGAATCCCATGATTTTTTTTTCTTTGTTGATAGCATACAGGAATGCCTATTAGATGTACTAATTTATTTTATATTGCGCAATATTGTTGAATATATTCATTGTTTAAATTTTTTAACTGATTCTTATGGACTTTTTAAATGTACAATTCTATCATCTGCAAAAAACTCATAATTTTTCCATCATTTTCTATATTTTATTCCATTAATTTATTTATCTTGTCAAAGAGTTGGCCTTTCCCAAATTATGTCAGTTAACATTGGTGATAATAGAAAATATTAGAATTTTTTGACATTGGAAAACAGACTCTGAGTGTTCTTCATTATATTTACTATTTTACTTATTAAGGTAAAGACTATGGCTATGTTTTCCCAATTTTTTGGTAGAAAAGTGCCTTTCACTTCCTGTTACATAAGAGAGGTGTTTGAAATGAAGAATATATATATAATTTCTTTTTATCCTATTCATGTAATTAAGAATTTTAAATAATGTTTTTGTTATTAATATTTTCCTTATGGTTAAAGTTTTCCCCTCATTATATTAAATGAATAATATATTTCAAGTAAAAATCCATTGTATTCAGATATGTTCATTTTAATGCTCTGTTTCAGAATCTTGTTTTGTAATAGTTTATATGAAAATTCATTATGCATATTTGTCTTCTATTATATTTGTTATTTTTATATTTGAATCATGTATCAGGACCATATTTATATAATGGAAATAGTTCAAAAAGATTCCCTTTTTTCCAAAGAGCATGTGCTCATATTCTGTCACTGTTATATTGTGATAATTCTTACAATATTTCAAACATTTTTCATTATTATCATATCTCTCATGGTGATCTGTTATCAGGTATCTTCAATTGTGTTCATATAAGATGGGGATTTTATGTTGTGTGTATTTTTATTGCTCCAACTCCTGGACATTCACCATCTCTTTCCCTCTCCTCTGTCCTCTCTATTCCTTGAAATTAAGTCAATTAGTATCCCTACAATGGGCTTTAAATGTTTAAGTTAAAGGAAGAGTCTTATATCTCTCATATTATTTTATTTTGGTAATATATGTGTGTGTGTGTGTGTGTGTGTGTGTGTGTGTGCGTGTGTGTGTGTGTGTATATATATATATATATATATATATAATTACATGTAAAGAAAGCCTTTTTTTGGCAAGGGGAAAGGCATAGGAATTGGGGTTAGGTGACTTGGCCAAGGTCGTGTGCCTAGTTAAGTGTTAAGTGTCTGAGGCTGGATTTGAGCTCAGGTCTTCCTGACTCCAGGGTTGGTGCTCTATTCACTGAAACACCTAACCACCACATAAAGATAGTTTTTAACATTCATTTTTATACAATTTTGACTTTCATATTTTTTTACCCTCCATTATTCCCCTCCCCCATCACCAAGAATCAAACATTTTGATAAACGTTATACATGTGTTGTCATGTAAGCATACTTCCACATTAGTCCCGTTGTAAAAGAAGAGACAGAATAAAAGGGAAAAGCCACAAAAAACAAAAAAGAAAGAAAAATTGAAAACCATTCTTCAATGTGTACTCAGACTCTATAATTTTTTTGTCTGTATGTGGACAGTATTTTGCATCATGTGACTTTTCCAATTCTCTTGGATTATTGTATTCTTGAGAAGAGCTAAGTCTGTCATAGTTGATCATTGCACAAGGTTGCTGTTACTGTGTATAATGTTCTCTGCGTACTTTTCATTTCATTCAGAATCACTTCATGCAAGTCTGTGCTGGTTTTTTCTGAAATTTGCCAGTTTTGTAGCACAATAGTATTTCATTGCATTCAAATACTACAACTTGCTCCGTCATTACCTTATTGATTGGCATTCCCACAATTTCAAAAATTCTGAATTTTATTGCATCATAATTTGAAAAGGGCAGATTAATCTTCCTTGAAGTACTTGATTGTGAGATTTTTATGCCCTAATACATGTTCCTTTGTGTGTGTGTGTGTGTGTGTGTGTGTGTGTGTGGTTATCATGTACCACTAAAAAAGGTATATTCCTTTCTCCCCTCGTCAGTTTTCTCCAGAGTTCTATCAAATCTAACTTTTCTAAAATTCCATTCACTTCTTTAACTTCTTGTTTATTTTGTGGTGTAATTTATCTAGTTATGAGAGGGGCAAGTTGAGGTCCCCCACTGGTATAGTTTTGCTATCTATTCCTTCCTGTAACTCCCTTAACTTCTGCTCTACGACTTTGGATGCTATACCACTTGGTGTATATATTTTAGTATTGATATTACTTCATTGTCTTTGGCAACTTTCACTAAAAGGTAGTTTCCTTCCTTATCTCTTTTAATTAGATTTTTTTTATTATTGCTTTTTCTGAAATCATTATTTCTACTCCTGTTTTGATTACTTCATCTGAAGCTTAATATATTCTGCTCTATCCCCTTACTTTTATACTCTGTGTGTCTCTCCCCCTTAGATGTGTGTCTTAAAAATAATATATACTAGGGTTCTGGTTATTAACCCACTCTATTTTCCAGTTCAATTTTATTTGAGAATTCATTCCATTCACATTCACAGTTATTATTACTATCTATGTCTTTTTTCCATCCTATTTTTCCACTTTATGTATTTTTTCCTCTCTTTTTTCACCTCTCTCCCCTCTAGTGTTTGCTTCTGACTACCATTTCTCACAATCTGCCCTCCCTTCTATGATTCACCCTCTCCCATTGCCCCATTTCCCTACTATTTCTCTATACAGTAAGATAGATTTCTCTATCCACTTGTGCATGTTATTTCTTCTTTGAATCAAATCCAATGAGAATAAAGTTCAAAGAGTACTCACACGCTCCATACTTTCCTTCTAATAAAATAAGTCTTTCATTACTATTCATTTGATATAATATACCACTGCCTCCCCCTTTTTCTCCTCTCCCAGTACAACACTTTTTTTTCACTCCTTAATTATTTTTTTTAACAGCACTTAAAAGGCAACTTATATCTACAACCTCTCTGTACAACCTCCTTCCAACTGCCATAGTAGACATATAGTTCTCAAGAGTTAAAAGTATCATTTTCCTTTTTTTTGGCTTTTTGGAGGGCAGTTGGGGTTAAGTAACTTGCCCAAAGTCACACAGCTAGGTTTTTGTTTGTGTGTGCATTAAGTGTCTGAGGCCAGATCTGAACTCAGGTCCTTCTGACTCCAGGGCTGACGCTCTACTCACTGTGCCACCTAGCCGCCCCAAAAGTATCATTTTCCTATGTAGGGATGTAAACAGTTTAACCTCATAGAATATCTCATATATATATATATATATATATATATATATATATATATATATATATATATATACACACATACACACATATGTATATATACATATACACATGCACACATACATAAGTATATACATGCACACATATTCTTTCATATGTACCTTTCTGAAGATCAGATTTTCTGTTCAGATTTTATTTTTTATTAGGAAAATTTGAAAGTTTGCTATTTCCTTGGATGCCCATCTTTTTCCTTGAAACGGTATGCTCAATTTTGCCAGGTACTTGATTCTTGGTTGATTCCATGCTTCTTTACTTTCTAGAATATCATATCCTAAGCCCTGTCGTCTTTTAATATAGAAAATGTTATGTCCTATGTAATCCTGACTGTGACTCCTTGATATTTGATTTGTTCATTTCTGTCTGCTTGCAGGATTTTCTCTTTTAGTTGATAGTTATGGAATTTGGCTGCAATATGCCTTGACTTTTTCATATTTTGGATCTCTTATGGAGGTGATCAATGAATTATTTCATTGACTATTTTACCCTCTGGTTCTAGGACAACAGGGCATCCTTCCTTGATAATTTCTTGAAAGATGCTGAGCTTTCTCTCTTTCTTTGTTTTTTTAATCATGATTGTCAGGTTTTCCAATAATTCTTAAATTATGTCTTCTGTTTCTATTTTCCAGCTCAGTTTTTTTAATGAAATATTTTACATTTCTTCTTCTTTTTAATTTTTTATATGGTTGGACTGATTCTTGATGTCTTATAGAGTCATAAGCTTCCAATTGTCCAATTCTAATATTTAAGGAATTATTTTCTTCATTTAGCTTTTGTGCCTCCTTTTCCATTTGATCACTTCTACATTTAATCCTCTTGATATTCTTGATATTTTATTATTATAGATTAATTTTGTCACATTTCTATCAAATATTTTTTTGGAAAATTGATTAGTGTGATACTGAAGAAGTAAACAAGTTTAGGTGGAATTGTCATTTTTATTTTATTAGCTGAGCCTACACATGAGCAATGGATATTTTCCCATTTTTAAAGATCTTATTTTGTTTGTGTGAAAAGTGATTTTTAATGTGTTCCTCCATTTGTCTTGGCAGTTAGATTTCCAAGTAGTTTATATTGTTTATAGTTATGTTAAATTGATTTTCTATTTCTATCTCTTGTTGCTGGACTTTGTTGCTCATCCAAAGAAATGTAAATAGTATAGGCAATTTTATCTTGTATCCTGCAACTCTGCTGAAGTTGTTAATTATTTCAAGGATTTGTTTTTAGTTGAGTCTCTAGGGTTGTCTAAATATAACATTATATTTTCTGCAGAATGATAGTTTCATTTTCTCATTGCCTTTTCTAAATTTCAATTTCTTTTTCTTCTCTTATTGCTATAGCTAATATTTTTAATATTGTATTGAATAATAGTTTTGATAAAAGGTATTCTCTTTTCATCTCTGATCTGATCAGGAGAACTTTTAACTTATTCCCATTATAGATAATACTTTTTGGTTTTAGAGATATGTCGCTTATCATTTAAGGAAGAGTCCCTATAATTCTATGCTTTCTAGTTTTTTTGTTTGTTTGTTTGTTTGTTTTTAACAAGAATGGGTGCTATATTTTGCCAAAAGCTTTTTCAGCATCTAAGCAGATAATAATAAAATTGATGTGATCATTTAAAAAATAATTTTCTTAATAATGAATTAGACTTGCGCTACTGGTATAAATCCCACCTGATCATAGTGTATAATCCTTGTGATATATTGCTGTAATTGTCAATTCTCCATTTTGTTTATGCAAGAAGTTAGAGAAATACATTTTCCTCTAGGTACTGCTTTGGTTGTATCTCATAAGTTTTGATATGTTATCACATTGCTGTCATTCTTTTTATTAGAATTATTGATTGTTTCTATAATTTGATCTTTGACCACTTAGTCTTTGGAATTAGATTATTTAGTTTTCAGTTAGTTTTTTTTTGTTTTTTTTGTTTTTTTTGCTTTTTGGAGGGCAATTGGGGTTAAGTAACTTGCCCAAGGTTACACAGCTAGGTTTTTTTTGTTTTGTTTTGTTTTGTTTTGTTTGTTTGTGTGTGCGTTAAGTGTATGAGGCCGGATCTGAACTCAGGTCCTTCTGGCTCCAGGGCCGACGTTCTACTCACTGCACCACCTAGCCGCCCCTTTCAGTTAGTTTTTAATCGGTTTTTCTTAAATGTAATTTTTATTATGTTATGATACTAAAAGAATACGTTTAATGTTTCTGTCTTTCTGCACTGAAGTTTTAAATGACCTATTGCATGGTCACTTTTTGTGTAGATGCCATGTGCTGCTGAAAAAAAAAATAACATCCTTTTTTTCCATTTGATTTTATGCAAATGTCTATCATATGTATTTTTTTCTAATATTCTGCTTACTTCCTTAGTTTCATTATTGCTTTTTTATTTTTTATTTATTTATCAAGTTGTGAAAGGGAATATTTGAGTTCTCTCACTAGTATTGTTTTCCTGTATATTTTTCCCCTCTAACTCACTTAACTTCTAATTTAAGAATCTGTATGCTATAACACTTTGAGAATATATGTTTGGTACTGATATCACTTCATTGTGTATAGTACCTATTAACAAGATTCAGGATCCTTCCTTATCTCTGTTATATGTTTATTTTTGCTTTCATTTTATTTGAAATGAGCATTGCTACCCTTGTTTTTATTACTTCAGCTAAAGCATAATAGATTCTGCTACTGCCCCTTACCTTTATTCCATGTGTGCCCTTCTGTTTCAAAGGTGTTTCTTGTAAAAAACATATTGTAGGGTTCTGGTTTTTGATTCAATATTGTATCCACTTCTGTTTTCTGGGAGAGTTCACCTAATTCACATTCACAATTATGATTACTAACTGCATATTTCCCTCCATTTTAATCTTCCTCTTATTTGTTCTCTATCTCTCTTCCATTTATCTTTTCCTTATTACCAGTGTTTTGTTTCTATGTACGTCTTCCCCTAATTTGCCCTTTCTTCTGTCAGCCCCCACTGTATTCTACCCCCTTTACTACTTTATCTTTTCTATTTACTCCCTCCTACTTACCTGTCTGGCAAATTAAGTTTCTATATTAAACTGATTGTGTATATCATTCCTTCTTTGAGCCAATACTAATGAGAGTAAGGTTTAAATGATGCCCATCACCCAACCTCTCATCTTCCCCTCCACTGTAATTCGTCTTTTGCTCCTCTTCATGTAAAATAATTTAACTCATTCTACCTCTCCCTTCTGCATTCAGTGTACTCCTCTTTCTAATATATTTATTTATTTATTTTGGTTTTTGGAGGGCAATTGGGATTAAGTAACTTGCCCAAGGTCACATGGCTAGGTTTTTATTTGTGTGTACGTTAAGTGTCTGAGGTCAGATCTGAACTCAGGTCCTTCTGATTCCAGGGCTGAGGATCTACTCATTGTGCCACCTAGCCGCCCCGATCTCTTTATTTTTTATGCCATTTTCTCAAATTCACTGTATGTCTGTACCTTCAGTCTAATTATATTCCTTCTAGCTCTAATATTAATGTCTCTGTAATTTCTTGCTGCTTGTTTTTTAGCTTTGTTTCAAGTATATTTTTTCTTTTGTACACTATGTCCACATAAAGAAAGTACCTTATATTTTATTTACTTTAAATAATAATCACAATTACTATCAACCCTAAATTCAAAAGTGAGTACTAACCAATGAAATGTCCATTTTTCAGGTCTTCAAGTGACCTTCCAATCATTTACATTTTTTTCTCATAAGTAAGAGCTCGAATCTTTAATTCAACAACATTCTCCTCAAATTGATCACTTTTCTTTATATGGCATTTAGCTTTATAAAGTGCTCCAAAATAATTTTAGAAAGTCATATTTATAATTATTTTTGATAAATGTTCCTCACATTTTAAGATGTGTTTTTTTTTTCTATGCACACATATTTCCATCAATTTCAAAAGCTTTTAAAAGATTAGTTTTGTAGTTGGAACTTTTTAGTACTATTTTTGGCTTTTGCTCTCTCTTAATGATGTCAGGCCTGAGAATACAATTGATCATTTTTAGAAATAGCTGTTTTGTATCTTGCTTCTTATTTAAGTTGTGAAATGAAATTAGTAGACCTTAATATCCAGTCCTCTTACTGACCCAATACTAGGTTCTTAATATTGTTAGGAAGACTGACTTCCACTTCTCCAATAGTAACAATAGCAATTTTTATATAATGACATGTATCTTTAATTAAAATAAAATATTTCCTTTTGCAGGAATGTATCCAAATAATGGACAATTAGTTCTTACAAAATTCTATCAAACTATAATACATAAAACACTAGCAATGCATAAGATTTACCTAGAGAAATTTTCCATTGCTTTTCACTTAACTTTCTTGACTTACATAACCTTCTAATATAGATGTGCATATGTATACACACATTTGGGTATACATTTTTGTTATTAAATCACTATATCTTTTTTCCCTCTTCACACTGTTTATTTTTTAGAATAAAATACGTAATAAATACTACACTTCATTTTCAAAGCTTCCCTGCTTTTTTGGGCTTCCTTCTAAGTGGTCTTTCATTGTCTTCTATCTACTTTTTATTTTTCTTTCTCCCGCCCTACCCACCAGCCCTAGAAAAGGCTAGACACAAACACGTGTATATCAGTAAAACCATTCTAAGTACACTTCTATTTATCAGTTCTTTCTCTGGATGTAGACGGTATGTTCCTGCATAGGTCCTTTGTATTTGATTTGTGTATTTATAATACTCAATATTATTTAGTCATTCAAAATTTCTTAGAACAATATTGCTGCTACTGAGGTTACAATATTCTCTTAGTTCTGTTCATTTTACTCTTCATTATTTTGTGCAAGTCTTTCCATGTTTTTTCTAAAATCCACCATCTCATCATTTCTTATAGCATGGTAGTATTCCAACACAATCATATGCCACAACTTTAGGCATTCCCCAAATGATGGGCATTTACTCAATTTCCAATTCTTTGCCACTACCAAAAGAGAGTTGCTGTAAATGTTTTCAGAACATATAAGTTCTTTTCTTTTTTCCCTAATCACCTTGGGAAATAGAACTGAGTGTCATTGCTGAATCCAAAGGCATAATCAGTTTATAACTCTGGGCATAATTCCAGCTTGCTCTACAAAATGGTTGGGTCAGTTCACAGTTACACCAACAGTGAATTAGTATTAGTTTTTCCACATCCTTTCCAACATTTGTCACTTTCCCCTTCGATTGTTTTAACTAATCTGTTAATTGTAAGATGATATCTCGAAGTTGTTTTAATTTTCATTTCTCTAATCAATAGTGATTTAGAGCATTTTTGTAGTTTTGTTTTCTTCATTGAAAACATACTTGTTCATATCTTTTTTTTTTTTTTTAAAGCAATTGGGGTTAAGTAACTTGCTCAAGGTTACACGGCTAGTCATTATTTATGCGTGGGTGCTCATTTTCTGAGGCCGGATCTAATCTCGGGTCATCCAAACTCTGAGGCCGGCGCTCTTACTCACTGTGCCACCTAGCCGCCCCATTGTTCATATCTTTTGACCATTTCTCAATTGGGGAATAATATTCTTTTAAGTTTGACAACATTCTTACATATTCTAAATACAGGACATTATTATGAGAAACTGTCCATAAAATTTTTCTTCCAATGTTCTTCTTTCTTTCTAATCTTGACTACATTGCTTTTATTTGTACAAAAAATGTTTTAATTTAATGTAATTGAAATTATAGATTTGGCACCTCATACTACACTCTATTTCTTTTTTTTTCTTTTTTTGTTATATTTGAAACATTTAATCTTAAGACCTCGAATTTCAGATCCATTTCCTTCCTCTCTTGTCACCCATTCACTCTGGGAAGATAAGTAATTCAGTATAAGTTGTACATGTATAGCTATGCAAAACATTACCATAGTAGATATATTGTACAAGGCTGCTTATAATTCACTCCCACTCATCCCACCCCCAACCTGGTCCATTCCCTACTTGATCCTGTCCCTCTTCTATAGAGGCTACTTCCAACCTCCCCTACCACCAAGGATGCCCTCCCATCCATCATCTCTCCTCTCATCCCCCTTCCCCCTATTCTGCTGCAGGTTGAGATATCCCATTTAGTATGAATATTATTCTCTCCCTGAACCAAATTCAGTGAGAATATGGTTTTGCCTTTTTGCCTTCCTATTCTTCCCCTCCCTTGCAACCACTTCCCCTACTTCTTCTACATGAGATAGTTTGCCCTACCCTGTCTTTCCCCATCTCCTCTTGCCACTTTCCTCTCTCACCTCATAATTTCATCCCTTGAGTATCCTCCCTTCCCAACAAATTCAACCTATGCCCTCTATCCATATATAACTGTAAACATATATATACACATTCACATATGTATTCATATGACCACACACCCTTCTTCCATTATTTTCATAGTGAGAAAGATTTCATCAGTCACAGTTACTGTTTTTCCATTAAGGAATGTAAATAGGTCAACTTTGATAAGTTCCTTTTGATTTCTTTTCCCTGATTACCTTCTCAGGCATCTCTTGCTTCTTGTGTCTGGATGTCAAATTTTCTATTGAATTCTGGTTTTTTCCTCAAGAATGCTTGAAAGTCCTCTATTCCATTGAATGACCATATTTTCCCCTGAAACAAAATACTCAGTTTTGCTGGGTAGGTGACCCTTGGGTTCAGGCCCAGCTCTTTTGCCCTCTGGAATATCATATGCCATGCCCATCGATCCCTCAGTGTAGAAGCTAACAGGTCCTGGGCTATTCTGATTGTGTTTCCACAATATTGAAATTGTTTCTTCCTGGCTGCTTGAGCTGCTTGGATCTCCTTGATCTGGGGATTCTGGAACCTGGCTATAATATTCCTGGGTGTTTTCTTTTTGGGATCTTTTTCAGGAGGTGATCTGTGGATTCTTTCAACCTCTATTTTGCCCTCTGGGTCTAAAACATCAGGGCAATTTTCCTTGAGAATTTCTTGAAGGATGATTTCTAGGTTCTTTCTTTGATCATGGCTTTCAGGTAGGCCAATAATTTTAAAATTATCTCTCCTGGATCTATTTTCCAGGTCAGTGGTTTTTCCCATGAGATATTTCACATTGCCTTCTATTCTTTCATTTGTTTGGATCTGTTTAATAGTATCTTGATTTCTCATAAAGTCACTAGCTTCCATTTGCTTCAGTCTAACTCTGAAGGAATGAATCTCCTCAGTGAACTTTTGAGATTCTTTTTCCATCTGGCAAATTCGACTTTTAAGGCATTCTTCTCCTCATTGCCCTTTTGGGCCTCCTTTGCCATTTGAGCTAGTCTATTTTTTAAGGTGTTGTTTTCCTCAGTCAGGCTGTTGACCCTCATTTCATACTTTTCCTGCATCCTTCTCATTTCTCTTTCCAATTTTTCCTCCACTTCTCTTATTTGATTTTTAAAGTCCTTCTTAAGGTCTTCTGTGGCCTGCAACCCGCTCATGTTTTCCCCTGGGGCTTTTGGAGCAGGACTTCTGACCTTACATAGTTGTTGAATAGAAACTTTCCCCAAATACTGGTCCCAAAGTCCATTGGGCACTAACTTCTCACTTTGTCCTAGGGATGTCTATGTTGATAATTCTGGAATCGCCACAGCTGCTGGTGTTCTGGGGTCCGTCCAGCCGGCCACTGGCCCTGCTGCACTGGGGCTAAAACCATGATACATGTGGACTGGACCTGTGCTCTGCTCCCCATGCGCTGCTGGTCCTTCCTGCTGTCTTCAGCAGGAGGTTAGCTTCTCTGTGTCGTTTTGTGTGTTCTGGGGCTCCCGAAGTTGTTCACAGTCTGCTATTACACAGTTTGGAGGTCATCTGGAGGAAGAGTGCCTTGGAAGAGCTGTTTCTACTTCTCCATCTTGGCTCTGCCCCAACTCACTATATCTTAATACAAATATTTTTCCAGTGCACATAATTCAGAATCTTCAGTAAGCATTACTACATTGAGCTTCACAGTTCCTAGAGAAAAATCTAACTTTTAATATTAAGATATAAGTAGAAATTATAATAAATCACTTTGAGTATGCATATTATAAAAAGGAGCAGATTTCTTCATCAGAGAATTAAATTAGGTAAGATTATAAATATAACAGCTGCAGCAAATGCCCACATATCATTTTTATTTTTTTATCTTTGATTTACTTATTTATTTTTAGTTTTCAACATTCATTTCCACAAGATTTTGAGTTACAAACTTTTCTCCCCATATTTCCCCTACTCCCCACCCCAAAATAGCAAGAGCACTGAATAACTCTTCCCCCAATCTGTTCTCTCCTATATCCTCCCTCATCCCTGCCCCTAACTTTCTAGGAGGGCAAGATGGATTTCTATCCACCAGTGATGGATTATCTTATTTCCCAGTTGCATGTAAAAGAAATTTTAAACATTTCTTTTAAACCTTTGAATTCAAGATTATTTCCCTTCTCTCTTCACCCACACCCACTGCAAAGATAAGTAATTCCATATCAGTTGTACATGTGTAGTTATACAAAACATTTCCATAGTAGTATATATATATATATATATATATATATATATATATATATATATATATATATATATATATATATATATTTCAAATTTCCTTTACCTCCCTCACACCACCCCCCATGACAGCATATAGTCCAGTATAGGAACTGAAAATACATTCATTTTAGACATTAGTCCAATTACAAAGGCATATTGTACTAGGTGGGATTCAAAATTGTAAAAAAGAAATAAAACCAAACAATGAAAAGGAAAAGATCCATTAATTTGCTTCCATCAAGATTCAGGCTCAGTTCTTTCTAGTTATATCTCTGGATGTTGCATTTCTCTCCTTCAGGAGTCTTTGGGGACTGACTTATATCATTGCATTGCTGAAAAGAGTCCACTCTGTCATAGTTGGTCATCACACATATGATGTGATTGTGATTTGTATACAAATTCTTTCTGATTCTACTCTTCTCCCTCAGCATGTTTGTATAAGCCTCTCCAGGTAAATATGAAATCTGTCTCCTCCTCCTTTCTTGTAGCACAATAATATTCAATTACATTCTTATACCCCAGCTTGTTTAGCCATTCCCCAATTGATGGTCACCCCTTTAATTTCCAATTCTTTGCAACCATGAAAAGAGCTGCTATAAATATTTTTGTACATTTGGGTCTTCCTCCCACGTTTATGATCTCTTTGGGATATAACCCTAGAAGTGGTACTGCTGGGTCAAATGGTGTGAAATTATTTATAGCCCTTTGGGCATAATTCCAGATTGCTCTCCAGGATGGTTGGATTAAGTTCACAACCCCACCAGCAATGCAGTCGTGTTCCAATTTGCCCACATCCTCTGCAGCATTTGTCATTTTCTTGTTTTGTCATCTTAGCCAATCTGACTGGAGAGATGTGGTACCTCAGAGATGTTTTGATTTGCATTTCTCTAATCAATAGTGATTTAGAGCATTTCTTCATATGCTTATAGATATCTTTAATTTCTTTCTCTGAAAACTTCCTGTTCATATCCTTTGACCATTTATCAATTGGGGAATGACTTGTATTCATATAGATTTGGCTCAATTCACTGTATATTTTAGAAATTAGTCCTTTATCAGAGACATAGTATATAAAAATTATTTTCCAATTTCCCACCTCCCTCTTGATTTTGGTTACATTGGCTTCATTTGTACAGAAGCTTTTCAGTTTAATGTAATCAAAATTATCCATTTTGCATTTTATAATGCTCTCTAATTCTTGTTTGTTCCTAAAGTTTTCCCTCTCCACAAATCAGTCACATAAACTATTCCTTGCTTTCCCAGATTGCTTAAAGTATCATCTTTTATACCTAGGTCATGCACCAATTTATACTTGATTTTTCTATATGGTGTTAGATAATGATCTATGCCCAGTTTCTGCCACACTGTATTCCAGTTTTCCCAGGAGTTTTTGTCAAATACTGCATTCTTATCCCCAAAACTGGGGTCTATGGATTTATCAAACAATAGATAACTATATTCATTTACTGCTGGGTCTCCTGCGCCCAATCTATTCCAGTGATCCACTGTTCTACTCCTCTACCAATACCAAGGAGTTTTGATGACTGCTGCTGTATAATACAGATTAAAATCTGGCATAGCTAGTCCAACTTCCCTAGCATTTCTTTTCATTAATTCCTTTGATATTCTAGACCGTTTGTTTTTCCAAATAGATTTTGTTATTACTTTTTATAACTCTAAAAATTAGTTCATTGCTAAATTGATTGGAATGGCATGAAATATGTAATTTAGTTTGGGTAAAAATTATCATTTTATTATATTAGCTAGACCCAACAATGAGCAATTGATATTTTTCCAATTAGTCAAATCTGACATAATTTGTGTTAGAAGTGTTTTGTAGTTGTGATCATATAGATTCTGGGTTTGTTTTGGAAGGTAGATTCCCAAATATTTTATAATGTCTACAATGACTTTAGATGGGATTTCTCTTTCTATCTCTTGCTGTTGAGTTTCATTAGAGATATACAGGAATGCCAAGGATTTATGTGGGTTTATTTTATGTCCTGCAAATTTGCCAAATTTATTTATTGTCTCAAGTAGTTTTTACATGATTTTCTAGGATTCTTTAAGTATATCATCATATCATCTGCAAAGAGTGATAGATAGCTTGTTGTCTTCTTTGCCTAATTTGATTCCTTTGATTTCTTTTTCTTCTCTAATTGCTACTGCTAACGTTTCTAGTATAAATTAGATAAGAGGGGTGATAGTGGATACCCTTGTTTCACTCCTGGTCTTATTGGAAATGCTTTTATTTTAACCCCATTGCATATAATGCTTGCTGATGGTTCAAAATAGATGCTATCTACTATGGAAGGCTGCATTTATTCCGATACTTTCTAGTGTTTTTAATAGGAATGTATTTTGTACTTTGTCAAAAGCCTTTCCTGCATCTACTGAGATAATCGTGTGGTTTCTGCTAGTTTTATTGTTGATATCATCAATTATACTGATGGATTTCCTAATATTAAACCATCCTTGCATTCCTGGAATAGATCCTACCTGATCAAAGTGTATTATTTTTGTGATAAGTTGTTGGAGTCTTTTGGCTAGTATTTTATTTAAAATTTTTCCATCTAAATTCCTGAGAGAAATTGTTCTATTATTTGTTTTATCTCTTCCTGATTTAGGAATCAGTAACATATTTGTGTCATAGAAAGAATTTGGTAGGACTCCTTCTTCACTAATTTTCCCAAATAGTTTGTAGAGCATTGGAATCAATTGTTCTTCAAATGTTTGACAGAATTCACTAGTAAATCCATCTGGCCCTCGAGATTTTTTGATAGGGAGTTTATTGATGGCTTGTTTGATTACTTTTTCTGAGATGGGGTTATTTAGGTAATTCACTTCCACTTCCATTCATCTGGGCAACTTGTCATTTTGTAAATATTCATCCATTTCACTAAGATTGTCATATTTGTGTACATAAAATTGGGAAAAATAATTCCTCATTATTTCTTTGATTTCCTCTTCATTGGAGGTAGATTCACCATTTTCATTTTTGATACTCATAATTTGCTTTTCTTCTTTCTTTTTTTATCATATTGCCTAAGGGTCTATCAATTTTATTGGTTTTTTCATAAAACCAGCTCTTAATTTTATTTCTTAATTGAATAATTTTCTTAATTTCAATTTTGAAAAGTAAGTCAACAGCCTGCTAAAGGAGACACAAAAATACACTGAAGAAATAACAGCTTAAAAAGAGACTAACTCAAATGGAAAAAGCACCTCAAAAAGCCAATGAAAAGAAGAGTGCCTTAAAAAGTTTAATTGCCCAGATGATAAAAGGAATTTCAAAAACTCACTGAAGTGAATAATTACTTTCAACTACATTGGAACAAATGCATGCTAATGACTTTAGAAGAAATCAAGATACTATTAAACAGATCCAAACAAATAAACAAATAGAAAGTAATGTGAAAAATCTCATTGGGAAACCACTGACCTGGAAAATAGATCCTGGAGAGATAATTTAAAAATTATAGGACTACCTGAAAGCCACAATCAAAAAAGAGCCTAGAAATCATCCTCAAGAAATTCTCAAGGAAAATTGCCCTGTTGTTTTAAAACCAGAGGGGAAAATAGAAATTGAAAGAATCAACTGATCACCTCTTGAAAAAGATTTTAAAAAGAAATTTCTAGGAATATTATAACTAGATTCTGTACTTCCCAGGTCAAGTTAAAAATATTGCAAGCAGCCAGGAATAAACAGTTTGAGTATTGTGGAAACACAATCAGGGTAACACAATATCTAGCAGCTTTTACATTAATGGATCACAGGGCTTGGAATATGATATTCCAGATATCAAAAGAGCTAGGATTAAAAGCAGAATCACCTACCCAGCAAAACTGAGTATAACGCTTCAAGGGAAAAATACAGATATTCAATGAAATAGAGGACTTTCAAGTATTCCTGATGAAAAAAAAAGAGCTGAACAGAAAATTTGATTTTAAATACATTAAGCAAGAGAAGCATGTGAAGGTAAACAGGAAAATTGAAATCATAAGGAACTTATTAAAATTGAACTATTTATATTCCTACTTGGAAAAATGATAATTATAACTCTTGAGACATTCCTTTGTAAGACAATAGTTGAAGGGAATATGTGTGTATATGTATGTATGCACATATGTGTGTATATATATGAGGCTGTATGTGTGTATAAATATGGGTGTGTGTATTTTTTCATATATACATAGAGAATGGGCACAGGAGTTGAATAGAAAAGGATGATATCTAAAAAGTAAAATTAAGAGTTGGAAAAGGAATATAATGAGAGAAGGAGAAAGTGAGTGATAGAATAAGATAAATTATCTCACATAAAGATGCAAGAGAAAACTGTTACAATGGAGGGGAAGAACAGGAAAAGTGAAAGGGAATTCGTCCACCTTACTCTCACTGAATTTTTCTTAAGGAGGGAAAGCCATACACTCAATTGAGTACCAGACCCTAAAGGAAAGTAGGGTGGGGGAGTGGATAAGAGGCGGTATTCTAGAAGGGAGGACAAATTGGGGGAGAGTAGTTAGAAGCACACTCTTTTGAAAATGGACAGGGCCAAAGTAGAGAATGAAATAAGTGGGCAGTGGGAAAGGATGGCTGTAAATACAATTAGTTTTTCACAATATACCTACTATGGAAATGTTTTATGTAAGAACATATGTTCAAACTTTATTGAATTGTTTATCTACCTATTAGGGGTGGGTAAGGAGGGAAGAAGGATATAGGATACAGGATATAGAAATCCATCTTCCACTACTATAAATTTAGAAGGGGCATATAAGAAAGCCGAATGTAGGAAAAGGTATTCAGTAGGCTCGTTATTTTGTGGTGGGGTAGGGGAAAGACAGGGAGAAAATTTGAAACTCAAAATCTTATGGAAATGAATTTTGAAAACTAAGAATAAATAAAAATAAAATGAAAGATGATTTCTAATTTACAGAATTATGAAAGTATCTATTGTATACATAAATACATAATTGAGTGAATGTATGAAACAAAGGTCTTATTTGGTTCTTAACTATATATAGAACATTCTTCAAAATGCTTCAGATTTAAAAAAATCAAGAATAGTTCTTCTCAAGGCACTCACACTTAATGGCTGCTTGTAGCATTTTCTCCTTGATCTGCGAATTTTGGAAGCTGGCTACAGTATTCCTAGGAGTTTTCTTTTGGGGATCTTTGTTCAAGAAATGATCTGTGGACTCTTTCAACCTCTATTTCGCCCTCTGTTTAAAACATCAGGGCAATTTTCTTTGAGAATTTCTGGAAGGATGATTTCTAGATTTTTCTTTGATCATGGCTTTCAGGTAGTCCAATAATTTTTAAATTACCTCTACTGGATCTATTTTCCAAATCAGTGGTTTTTCCCATGAGAAATTTCACATTGCCTTCCATTCATTCATTTGTTTGGATCTATTTAATAGCATCTTGATTTCTCATAAAATCACAAGCTTCCATTTGCTCCAGTATAACACTGGAGGAATGAATCTCCTCAGTGAGCTTTTGAGATTCTTTTTCCATCTGGCAACTTTGGCTTTTTAAGGCCTTCTTCTCTTCATTACCTTTTTGAGCCTCTTTTACCATTTGAGTTAGTCTGTTTTTAAGGTGTTATTTTCCTCATTCAGTTTGTTGACTCTCATTTCATCCTTTTCCTGCATCCTTCTCATTTCTCTTCCCTATTTTTCCTCCACTTCTCTTATTTGGTTTTTAAAATCCTTTTTAAGGTCCTCTATGGCCTGTAACCTGCTTATATTCTCATTTGGGGCTTTTGGTGCAGGATTTCTGACCTCACAGTCCTCTCCTGTTCTATGCTTCAATCCTCTTTGCCCCCAAAACAGGATTCTAATGTTGCATTTTTCTGTTTATTTTGTTTCTTTTGCCTTGGCATGTTGCCACTTAATTACTTGATTTGGGGGCTTGTTGCCACAGTTGGATTCTGCCACCAGACAGGTAAGCTTCTGTCCCAGAGTTTGGGGTTTTCTCAACTACTGGAGGTATTAGTCGGGTGCCCTCCCTGAAGCCGCCACACACTCTGGCAAGCTGGTCACAAACCCCAAAATTTCCACCCCAGACTGAAATCTAGATCCAAGAAGGTTAAAGCAAGGGTGATCACCTCCAAGGCTGATCACTGGATCCCTTTACAGTCAGCAGGTCAGGAGATGAAGCTGCAAATGAAGCTGCAAAATGTCGGCTGAGCTGGTGCTCCTCAGAGGCTTCTAGCCCCCAGGGGAAGAAGCTGCTGTGTTCCCAAATGCTGGTCCCAAAGTCCATAGGGCATTAACCTCTTACATTGTCCTAAGCAGCTATGTGTTGGTAATTCTGGAAACATCACAGCTGCTGGTATTCTTTGGTTCCACCAGCCAGCTGCTGGTCCATCCAGCCTGGGATTAAAAGCTCTGACTCACATGGGCTCTGCTCCATGATTGATGTGCTGGTCACTCCCTGCCCAGGTGTCAGGCTGTCCTCAGAAGGAGGTTATATTCTTTTTGTCATACTGTGGCTTCTGGAAGTACAAAGGTTGTTCAGAGACCCCCTTTTCCAACATTTTGAAGTGGTGTGGGCAGGAGTGGCTTGAAAGTGCTGCTTCTACTCCACAGTCTTGACTCCACTCCCATTTGGGATAATTTTTTAGAGTCCAATGATTAAATCTTTCAATTTCTATTTTCCCCTCTGATTCCAGAATACCTGGGCATTTTTCTTTGCGAATTTCCTAAAGTATTTTTTCTAGGCACTTTTTTATCATGGCTTTCAGGCAGTCCAATCAATTTCAAGTTATATCTCCTGGATCTATTTTCTAGGTGAGTAGTTTTTTCCAATGAGGTATTTTACATTGCCTTTTATTTTTTCCTCTGTTTTATAGTATCTTGATTTCTCATAAAGTCATTAGCTTTCATTTGTTACAATACAATTTTGAAGGAATTATTATCTACAGTATGTTTTTGAAATTCTTTTTCCTTCCAGGCACTTCAGCTTTGAAGGCATTCATGTCCTCATTGGCTTTTGGTACCTCTTTTTCCATTTGATTTAGTTTATTTTTTTAAATGACATTTTATGTTTATTTTTAGTTTCCATCATTCATTTCCACAATATTTTGAGTTACAAATTTTCTCCCCATTTCCCCCAAACCATCCCCCCAAAAGAGTGCTACCAGTGAATATCCCCTCCCCCAATCTGCTGTGTCCCGTATCTTCCTCCATCCCCCATGTGACTTTCCAGTAGTGCAGGGTGGATCTCTATGCCCCAGTGCCTGTATATTTTTTCCCTGTTACATGTAAAATAATAATTATTATTATGAATACTATTAATTAATAGGCCTTTTTGTGCCTCTTTTGCCATATGAGTTAGTCTTTTTTTAAGGTGCTATTTTATTAGTCAGGTTGTTGGTTAACATTACATACTTTTCTTGCATCATTCTCATTTCTTTCCCATATTTTTCCTCCACTTCTCTTTTGTGATTTTCAAAATCCTTCTTAAGTTGCTCTATGGCCTGTGACCAGCTTATATTTTT
The DNA here is from genome assembly GCA_011680675.1 of Gymnobelideus leadbeateri. Classification (NCBI taxonomy): domain Eukaryota; kingdom Metazoa; phylum Chordata; class Mammalia; order Diprotodontia; family Petauridae; genus Gymnobelideus; species Gymnobelideus leadbeateri. Next base: position 51,713 of record WOXC01009523.1, on the reverse strand, counting down.
CTTGGAAGCTTTTGGTGCAGGAGTTCTGACTTCACTGTCTTCTTTCTGTTCCATGCTTTGATCCTTTTTTGTACCCAAAATAGGAGTGTAAAGTTGGAGTGCTGTTCTTGTTTTTATTCTTTTGCTTGCTCATGTTGCAACTCAGTTACTTGACTTTTAACCTCTGTTTGCCACAGTAAAAATCTGCTGCCAGATAGGGGAGCTTTGTCCCAACCACTGGGCTTTCCTCAGCTCCTGGAGCCATTATACGGGTGCCCTCTCTGAAGCCTCCACATGCGTTGGCAAGTTGGTAATGCACCCCAGGATATCTACCCTAGGAAGTGATGCAGATCCAAGCAGGTTACAGCAAGAGTGATTAGTGCAGAGAATGGTCCCTTGGTCCTTTTACAATCTGCAGGACAGCAGCTCTGAAAGAGCCATGTGGTGGTGGCTGCATGGCTGCCATCCCAAAGCTTCTTCTTCCTCCAGAGGGCTGGACCACAATCCCAAACAACCAGATCCCAAAGTCCACACTACACTGACCTCTCACTTTATCCTCAACATCTATTGTTGATAATTCTGGAAAACACCACAACTTCTGGTGATCTGAAATCCTTCTAGCCGGTGGTTTTGCAGAAACCACCCCCAAAATCCCCTGGGTGGCTGGGTGGCTGCCATCACAGGTTCTTAGATCTGCTTTTCTTTTTTTTCCCAAATGCTTCATTCACTTCTGGTTTACACTATTCATTTCTGTCAGATTTTGAGTTACAATTATTTGCTCATTTTTCCCTACCCACCACCCCAGAATAGCAGTCGCACAGGATATCTCCTCATCCAATAAGCTCTCTCCCATATCTTCTCCCATACCCCCTTAGACTTTTCCATTAGGGCAAGATGACTCTCTGTGCCCCAATGCCTGAACAACTTATCTCCCAATTACATGCAAAGTACTATTAATAATATTATATACATACATATATATATATATATATATATATATATATATATATATATATATATTTGAAAGATTTAATTTTAAAACTTTGAATTTCAGATCCATTCCCTTCATCCCTTGTCACCAACTCCCACTGGGAAGATAAGCAATTCAGTATATGTTGTAAATATATAGCTATGCAAAACATTACCATAGTAGATATATTTGAAAAGACTGGCTATATTTCCCTCCCACCCATCACACTCCTCACCAGGTCCATTCCCTACTTGAATCCTGTCCCACTTCAAAAATGGGTGCCTCCAACCTCTCCTTCCCTCAGCATGCCCTCCCCTCCATCATTCCCCCTCTCATTCCCCTTCCCCCTACTCTCCTGCAGGGTGAGATATCCTATTTACCATGTATGTCATTCTCTCCCTGAGCCAAATTCAATGAGAATATGTTTTTTCTTTTTGCCTTCCTGTTCTTCCCCTCCCCTGCAACCACTTCCCCTTGCCCTCCATGAGATAGTTTACCCATCCTGTCTCTCCTCAACTACTCTCAACATTTCTCTCTTAACTTCACTGCTTAAGTATCATCCATTCCCACTAAATTCCACCTGTGCCCTCTATACATGTATACTGGTAAGCATATATACACATATTCTCATATGTATTCATATGCCCATATACCCTTCTTCAACTCTTTTCATACTGAGAAGGGTTTCATAAGTTACAGTTATTGTTTTTCCATGTAGGAATGTAAATAGCTCCACTTTGATAAGTTCCTTTTGATTTATTTTCCCTGTTTACCTTCTCAAGCATCTCTTGCTTCTTGTGTCTGGATGTCAAATTTTCTATTGAATTCTGGTTTTTTCCTCAAGAATGCTTGAAAGTCCTCTATTCCACTGAATGACCATATTTTCCCCTGAAACAAGTTGCTAAGTTTGCTGGGTAGGTCATTCTTGGTTTTAATTCCAGCTCCTTTTCTTTATAGAATATCATATTCTATGCCCTTCAATCCCTCATTTTAAAAGCTGCCAGCTCCTGCACCATTCTGATTGTGTTTCCACATTATTGAAATTGTTTCTTCCTGGTTGCTTGTAGTATTTTCTCCTTGACCTGGGAATTCTGGAACCTGGCTATTATATTCCTTGGAGTATCCTTTTTGGGTTCCTTTTCAGGAGGTGATCGATAGATGCTTTCAACTTCTATTTTGACCTATGGGTCTAAAACATCAGGGCAATTTTGTTGAAAATTTCTTGAAGGATGATTTCTAAGTTCTTTCTTTCTTTTTTTTTTCAAAATGCTTTATTAACTTCTGGTTTACATTATTCATTTCCGTCAGATTTTCATTTACAATTTTCCCTCATTTTCCCCTTATCTACCACCCCAGAATAACAGTCATACAGGATATCCCCATAACCAATCTGTTCTCTCCCATATCTTCTCCCATACCCCCTTCGATTTTTCCAGTAGGTCAAGGTGAATCCCCTTCCACATTGCCTGCACAGCTTATATCCCAATTTTATGCAAAATAGTATTAATCATAGTATTTATATATTTTTTAAAATTTTGATTTTATATGGAACATAAGTAACTCAGTATATGCTGTACATGTGTTGCTATGCAATACATTACCATAGTAGATATATTGTAAAAGACTGACTATATTTCCCTCCTTTGAATCTCACCTTCCACCTGGTCCTCTCCCCACCTTGATCCTGTTCCTTTTAAAAGTAGGTGGTTCCAACTTCCCTCCACCCCAGTCCACTCTCCCCTCCACCTCCTTCCCCCACCCCCTTCCCCACTCATGATCCTATAGGTTGGGACACCCAATGTAGTATGCATGCCATTCTCTCCCTGGTCCAAATTCAATGAGAATAAGTTTTGGCCTTTTTGCCTTCCTGTTTCTCCCCTCCCCTGCAACCACCTTCCCCTGCCACCACTACAGGAGACAGTTCACTCTATGGTCTCTTCCCATTCCCCTTCACCACATTACTCTCTCACCTCTTAAATTCACATTTTAAGTATCAACCCTTCCTATTGAATTCGACCTGTGCCTTCTATCTATGTATATGTGAAAACATATATACACATATTCACATATGTTCTCATATGCCCATATACCATTCTTCAACTATTTTCATACTGAGAAAAGTTTCATCAGTTACAATTGTTGTTTTTCCCTGTAGGAATGTAAATAGCTCCACTTTGATAAGTTCCTTTTGATTTATTTTCCCTGTTTACCTTCTCAAGCATCTCTTGCTTCTTGTGTCTGGATGTCAAATTTTCTATTGAATTCTGGTTTTTTCCTCAAGAATGCTTGAAAGTCCTCTATTCCACTGAATGACCATATTTTCCCCTGAAACAAAATACTAAGTTTGCTGGGTAGGTCACCCTTGGTTTCAATCCCAGCTCCTTTTCCCTATAGAATATCATATTCTATGCCCTTCAATCCCTCATTTTAAAAGCTGCCAGCTCCTGCACCATTCTGATTGTGTTTCCACATTATTGAAATTGTTTCTTCCTGGTTGCTTGTAGTATTTTCTCCTTGACCTGGGAATTCTGGAACCTGGCTATTATATTCCTTGGAGTATCCTTTTTGGGTTCCTTTTCAGGAGGTGATCGATAGATGCTTTCAACTTCTATTTTGACCTATGGGTCTAAAACATCAGGGCAATTTTGTTGAAAATTTCTTGAAGGATGATTTCTAAGTTCTTTCTTTCTTTTTTTTTTCAAAATGCTTTATTAACTTCTGGTTTACATTATTCATTTCCGTCAGATTTTCATTTACAATTTTCCCTCATTTTCCCCTTATCTACCACCCCAGAATAACAGTCATACAGGATATCCCCATAACCAATCTGTTCTCTCCCATATCTTCTCCCATACCCCCTTCGATTTTTCCAGTAGGTCAAGGTGAATCCCCTTCCACATTGCCTGCACAGCTTATATCCCAATTTTATGCAAAATAGTATTAATCATAGTATTTATATATTTTTTAAAATTTTGATTTTATATGGAACATAAGTAACTCAGTATATGCTGTACATGTGTTGCTATGCAATACATTACCATAGTAGATATATTGTAAAAGACTGACTATATTTCCCTCCTTTGAATCTCACCTTCCACCTGGTCCTCTCCCCACCTTGATCCTGTTCCTTTTAAAAGTAGGTGGTTCCAACTTCCCTCCACCCCAGTCCACTCTCCCCTCCACCTCCTTCCCCCACCCCCTTCCCCACTCATGATCCTATAGGTTGGGACACCCAATGTAGTATGCATGCCATTCTCTCCCTGGTCCAAATTCAATGAGAATAAGTTTTGGCCTTTTTGCCTTCCTGTTTCTCCCCTCCCCTGCAACCACCTTCCCCTGCCACCACTACAGGAGACAGTTCACTCTATGGTCTCTTCCCATTCCCCTTCACCACATTACTCTCTCACCTCTTAAATTCACATTTTAAGTATCAACCCTTCCTATTGAATTCGACCTGTGCCTTCTATCTATGTATATGTGAAAACATATATACACATATTCACATATGTTCTCATATGCCCATATACCATTCTTCAACTATTTTCATACTGAGAAAAGTTTCATCAGTTACAATTGTTGTTTTTCCCTGTAGGAATGTAAATAGTTTAACTTTGATAAGTTCATAGTGATTTTGTCCCCTGTTTACTTTCTCAAGCATCTCTTGCTTCTTGTATCTGAATGTCAAATTTTCTATTCAACCCCAGGGGAAGAAGATGACACATTCTCCCAAGCAGTCCAAAAATCCACAGGCACTGACCTCTCACTTTGCCCTAGACATCTATGTGTTTATAATTCTAGAAAAGCCACAGCTGCTGGTGTTCTGGGCTCCCTTCAGTTGGCTGCTGGTCCTCCACCCTGGGGTTACAACCTCCCACTTAGGCAGGCCTGGGCTCGGCTCCCAGAGCCCTGTGCTGGCCACTCCCTGCTGGGTTGCTGCGCTGTCCTCAGCAGGAGGTTAGCTTCTCTGTGTCATTTTGTGGGTTCTGGTGTTCTAGAGTTTGTTCCGAGTCCCCCTTTTACATAATTTTGAAGTGGTGTGGGCTGGAGCTCCATGGAAGTGGTGTTTCTACTCTGCCATCTTGACTCCTCCCCCTACTGTATCTTCTTAATGATACGCACCAAAGACTGTGAAGCTAATTGTCAATCAGTTATGCAACTTTAATATATAATATTGATCTTCACACAAAACATCAATGCAATATATGCTTACAACTAATTTTACATTTGCTTGCTAATTGGTTTTCTTCTTTTTTCCATGTGACAACAGGAAGAATTATATGCAAGAAAGATATCATTAAAGGAGAAAACATTGATATTTAAAGAATGCATTTGACAGTAGAACAAATGAAATACTAAGAATCATTCCTTTCCAGGGTGCAATCTGTACTATTCTCCAGACTTTCTTTACAATCCCTTCAAAAGGTCTTTATTCTGGAATCTCACTCTACCCTTCAACCTCACACTTTGAAACTGTCTTACACTTCTGAGGCCTTATTTTCTGCTTCAATACTTCTCTTAGGAACTTTATTTTAAAGAAAATACCTAGACCAATAAAGTTGTCATTTTTCTTCAGGCCGTATTCTCTATACTCTTGATTTATTCTATCATGCTCTCTTAAACTGCTCCCATTCCCTTTTATGACTTCCTTTTTTATATTATCTTCTCCCATTAGAACTTGAGAACATGGGTTATTTCTGTTTTTATTTGGATTTCTAACTCTTACCACCCTGTTTGGCACATTATTAATGTTTAATAAACGTTTATTTACTTGAACTGATTTATAGCCAGTTGAGCACATATTCAGTCATTCAGTCAGTCAATAAAGATTTATTAAGTGCTAATATATTCCAGGCACTGTGCTAAGTGCTAACTATGTAAAAAGAGACAAAAGTTAGTCTCTGCCCTCCAAGAGTTCACAATCAAAGAAATATGCACAAACTATATATGGATTAAAGATGTACTTGAGGTCCCAGAATATCAGTCCCATAAGATATTTGTTCATCGAACAGCCATGAGGCCAGTGTCACTGAATCAAATAGTATGTGAAAAGCATTAAGGTATGACTACTAGAAGGCAAAAGGGGTCCTTCATTACAAAGGGTTTGAATACTGTCATGTTTTGTATTTGATTGTGGGGATGATAAAGAACCACAGGTGTTTATTGAGTAAAGAATTAGGTTTTAAATGGTCAGACTTTGAGCTTACGAAAAATCATTTTGGTAGTTAGATGAAGGATGGATTGGAGTGGGAAGAGACTTGAGTCAGTAAGAGTCACCAGCAGGATATTACAATATTCTAGGTGTTAGATGATGAGGGCTTCTTCTGAGTGGGGGCAGTTTTGGAGGATAGAAATTTAAGAGATGATATTAAGGTGAAATTGAAAAGTCATTGCAACAGATAGGGTATAGGGATGCTGGGTTGAAAGATAGTGAGATGCCAAAGATTATACATACTCTATGGCCTGGGTGACTTGGAGGACAGTGATGTCCTCTACAATAATAAGGAATGTGTGTGAAAATGATTAGGGAGAAATATGATGATTTCATATTTGGGCATGTTGAGTTTAGGATGTCTTCTGGACATCCGGTTCAAGGTGTCTTAAAAGTACTTGGAGGGGGCGGCTAGGTGGCACAGTGAGTAGAGCCTTGGCCCTGGAGTCAGAAGGACCTGAGTTCTGATCCGGCCTCATACACTTAATGCACAAACAAACAAAGACCTAGCCATGTGACCTTGGGCAAGTTACTTAACCCCAATTGCCCTCCAAAAAGCAAAAAAAAAAAAAAAGTACTTGGAGATGCAAGATTAGAGGCCTAGAAAGGATAGGTAGGTTTGAGAAATCTTAGCATAAGGATGGTGATGAGATAGCCAAGTGAAATAGTTGTAGAGAGAGCTGAGTTTGAATCCTTCTTGGATATTTTACCTGCACGACCATGATCAAATCCCTTAAATTTCAATCTACTTTTATTGATGTAAGAGGGGTATCTCGTTCCTACAGAAGAACTTGTTTTACATTATCATTAAAGGAAAGGTGCTAAGATAGCTGACAACTTAGAATGCAGTGTGTGTGAGCCAAGAATTGTGCTTAATTTGTGTGTAAACCATACATGCTCAAGATGAAACAGTTTGATTCCAATAGAACTTAGCAAGGACATAAATTCCAAGCTTTAATAATGAATATCTTCTAAATACAATTGCATGTATATGGATAGGACTCATATTCTCCCCTGTCAGTAGCTTAGCCTAGAATTCAATCTCCTCTAAGAATATGATTTTATTATATTTTATTTTAATTCTTTTTTCTAACAAATGCTTTATTAACTCCTGGTTTACATCATTCATTTCTGCCAGATTTTGAGTTACAATTTTCCCCTACCCACCACCCCAGAATAGCAGTGCCACAAAATATCCCCTCATGCAATCTGCTCTCTCCTATATCTTCTCCCATACCCCCTTTTAATTTACCATTAGGAGAAGGTGAATCTCTGTGCCCCAATGCCTGCACATCTTATCTCCAAATTACATGCAAAATAGTATTTATAATAGTATTTATTTTTTGGAAACATTTAATTTTAAAACTTTGAATTTCAGATCCATTCCCCAAATACTGGTCCCAAAGTCCATAGGGCACTAACCTCTCACTTTGTCCTAGCCATGTCTGTGTTGATAATTCTGGAATTGTGACAGATGATTGTGTTCTGGGGGTACCTCTAGCCGGCTGCTGGCCTGGGCGCCACGGGGTTAAAACCGCAGCTCACATGGGCCTGGGCTCAGCTCCCACTGTGCTGTGTTGTCGGCTCCCAGAGCACTTGGTTGGCCGCTCCGTGCAGTGCTGTTCTCAGCGGGAGGTTAGCTTCTCTGTGTTGTTCTGTGGGTGCTGGAGCTCCAAAAGTTGTTCAGAGTCCCCTTTTACATGATTTTCTTTTCTTTTCTTTTCTTTCTTTCTTTCTTTTTTTAAAGCAATTGGGGTTAAGTAACTTGCTCAAGGATACACGGCTAGTCATTATTTATGTGTGGGTGCTCATTTTCTGAGGCCGGATTCGATCTCGGGTCATCCCAACTCCGAGGCCAGCGTTCTAACTCAGTGCACCACCTAGCCGCCCCTTTACATGATTTTCAAGTGCTGTGGGAGAGAGCACCTTGGAAGTGCTGTTTCTACTCCCCCATCTTGGCTCCACCAAGAATGTGATTTTAATATAATGAAATTCATATTTCTTTGACTTGTATCATTCCCATTTCTGTAGAATTTTGTTTTCTTTCCCAACTACTCATATACAAAAGTATTACTCTTTTGTATATATATTACTCTTTTGTACTCTTTCCCAACTACTCATATACAAAAGTATTACTCTTATGTAGATTTAAGTAAATTAGTGACCAAAGGGTCACAGATTTAGAGAATGGTCATTAGTAGTTATCTATGTCAAACTTCATTTGTATAGTTGAAAACAGTGAGCCTTAGAGATTTTGAAATGGTCTTGAAATGGGATACAGTGGATGACTTAATGTCTGATCAAGCTCTAAGTGCTCCACAGTACTTGCTTCACCTACTTTCATGGTCATTGCAACACATTTTTCTCATCCACACATTCAAACTTGAAGAAGTCTTCATATGTTTATGGTAGACATCCCCCTAACTCACCAATATGTTTGAGGCCTTTCGGTTACCCTTAACTTGGTTTATCCTGTGTTCTGAGATGTTATTGGTGGGTCATTGCCACTGCACTTGCTAAACATGTTAAACTTTTGAGATTCGTAGATGCACTCAATCCATCTTTTTACTACACCCCATCTTGTTGTTTTCCTGTAAATCATCTGATTTCTGGGACAGTCCCCAAAGTCACTCTTCCCCTTCAAACTCCAAAATGCTCTAATATTCCCTCCAATTTGTTATCAGATTACTAAATCTTACATGTTGGTTTGTGTCCTGTAAATTGTTTTTGTGCAATACATAAAAATTTGTGGTTTTGTGGATAATAAGGAGTCAATCAACCCATTTATTATGCCTACATGGCTAATAAATTGTAAAGCTTGGACTAAATTTCCTCAGTTATTATAAAATACTCACAAGAAACTACAATCAAATAGATTTTAGTTTTCCATAACTTAAACCTGGCGGAAAAGTAATAACAGAGGGATTTAATAAAAAGTAGAGAGAGTGCATGAGTAGGTGGTCCAAAAAGATGGCAATGTATAGAAACAAAAATTGGCATTAGTATATCTGTATATTACGCAAGATAATGCATAACAGGAAACTTCTAGAGAACAACATGGGATTATCTTTTGAAAAGAAATTTACTGACAAAAACCACTCCTCCTTTTAGGTTCACTAATTTTTTAACATCATTATCAAGATCAGTATCACCAGTCACAACAGCCATAGCAGTTTTTCTCTGTGTTAATAAAAGAAAAAGATCAAAAAACCTAAGATCAAAATTTTCCTGGGAAAGTTGTTTTCATATAATTGTTGGATTTAATGTTTTGCAAACAATTGCACAGTAGGACAAAATATACACTTTTTTAGAAATTGAATATTAAGTATTGGAATAAAAAATGAAGTTATAGTATTGAAAAAATTATTGAAAATTTAAAACTGAAATTGAAGCCAATTATTATTAAGTTCATTGAAACCATGTTTTGCAAATAAAACAGGTATTATATTGGCTTTGTCCTGACCAACATGATTTGTAGCTCTTCTTATAAGGGGTCTATAGTTTGTAAGTTAATTTTTATAACATTTTAAAAAGAAGTTAGGCAAATCAATATCCTATTATTGTTATACTTTGTGTTTTAAAGAGTTGAACAAAATACTGCTTTTTATTGTTGAATAAAGGTGTAAGTATGAAAACTTATAACTGAAAGCATCTTTACCAAAATCCAATAGGAAATATATCAGTGAAGATTTCAAGTGTTTTCTTCTCTTCACACAGCTTTAATTTCTTTTCCTAAATCTTTACTTTTGGAGAATTTTACTGCCCATAGTTTGGAAATTAGAAGTATTTGGTATGATTATATATTCTAAAAGTGCTGCTATAAAATTTTTGTGAGTCAATATTAGAAGTACGAAAAAATGTGAAGAAAATGGAAGCATAGAAGCAGGAAAACTTCATGTACTTCCCTGATAAAAACCTCAAATACTTGTAAAAAATGACTCTGAAAAATTTTAGGGCTACAGAACCCATAAAGTGACAGAGGGAAACAAATCTTCTGCTGAAGACAGCCTGCAAGTTGTACAGGAAGGGTTCATCACAGCAGGTTAGGAGCAGAGCCCAGTCCCAGCCTTAGATTTTAGCCTCATGGCTGCCCTACCCGTCACATATAGAGGGATGCCCAGAGAGTAGATCAGCAGCAGCTGCGGTGGTTTCAAGAATTATCAACCAATAGATGCCAAAGACAAAGTGAGAGGTCAGTGTGGAATCTATGGGAAGATGGAGTCCAAAAGTATGGTCAAGCCTCTGCACCCAGAGTAAAAAGTGGCTGAGGTGCAGCAGCTCCACCCACATATCTGCTTCAAAGCTCCTGGACTGCAGATTTTAGAGGGACCAAGCAACCATTCTGAGGTGTAATCAGTCTTGCTTTAACCTGCTTGGATCTAAATTGCTGGGTAGTGGGGAGGTCCTGGGTTGTGTGAACAGTGAGTCAGAGAGTGTGGATGCTTCAGAGAGGGCACCAAACTAATAGCTCTGGCAGCTGTAAAAACCCCAGCTATTTGGGACAAAGCTATGATCTATGGAAGCAGAGTTCTACTGTGGCAAAAAGCTGACAAGTCAAGTAATTGAATGTCAACATGAGCAAGCAAAGGAAGCAAAGTAAAAACAGCAATCTGACTTTGGATTGCTTTTTTGGCATCAAAAAGGATCAAAACATAGAACAGGAGGAAGACAATGAAGTCAGAATTCATGTACCAAAAGCTTCCAAGAAAAATATAAACTGGTTACAGGCCATAGAGGAGCTTAAGAAGGATTTTGAAAATGAAATGTGAGAAGTGGAGGAAAAATTGGGAAAAGAAATGAGAATGATGCAAAAAAAACATCATGAAAAGTAAGTCAAGAACCTGACTGATAAAACAACACCTTAAAAAATAGATTAACTCAAATGGCAATAGAGGCTCAAAAAGCCAATGAAGAGAAGAATGCCTTAAAAGCTGAATTTGCCAGATGGGAAAATAATCTCAAAAGCTGACTGAAGGGAATCACTCCTTCAGAATTAGATTGGAGAACAGGGAAGCTAGTGACTTTATGAGAAATCAAGATAGTATTAAACAGACCCAAACAAATTAAAAAAATTTGAAGGCAATGCGAAATATCTCATTGGAAAAACCACTGACCTGGAAAATAGATCCAGGAGAGAAAATTTTAAAATTTACTGGACTGCCTGAAAGCCATGATAAAAAAAGAACCTAGAAATTATCCTTCAAGAAATCCTGAAGAAAAATTCCCCTGATTTTTTAGAACCAGAAAGCAAAATAGAGGTTGAAAGATTCCCCTGATCATCTCTTGAAAAAGATCCCCAAAACAAATCTCCTAGGAATATTATAGCTCAGTTCCAGAGTTCCCAGATCACAGAGAAAATATTAAAAGCAGCCAAGAAGAATCTATTTGTATACTGTGGAAATACAATTAGGAAAACACAGGACATGGCAGCTTCTGCATTGAGGTACAGAAGGCCATGTAATATGATATTCTGGAGGTCAAAGGAGCTGGAATAAAAACCAAGAATCACCTACCCAGCAAAACTGAATATCATGTTTCAGGGGAAAATATGGTCATTGAATAGATTGGAAGACTTTAAAGTATTCCTGATGAGAAAAACAGAGTTGAAGAGAAAATTTGACTTTCAGATACAAGAAGTAAGAGAAGCATGAGAAGGTAAAAAGGGAAAACAAATCATAAGGAAGTTATCATATTTGAGCTATTTACATTCCTACATGGAAAATGATAATTATAACTTATAAAACTTTTCTCAGTATGGGAATAGTTGAAGTTAATATAAATGTGTATATGCATGTATACCTACATATATTTGTCTATATAGGAATATTTATGGGCATATGAATAGATATGTTACTGTGTGTATGTATATATGTATATAGGTATTCATTGGTAGAGGGCACAGGACCAGTTGAATAGGAAAGGATGATACTTAAGAGGTGAAATCTAGAGTTGAGAGAGGAAGATTATGAGAGGAGATGGGGAGAGACAGAATGGGGTAAATTATCTCATATAGAAGAGGTAAGGGAAAGCTGTTACAATGGAGGGGAAGAACAGGAAGTCAAAAGGGAATGGGACAACCTTACATTCATTGAATTTGGCTTAGGGAGGAAATCACATACATACTAAATAGGGTATCCCACCCTTCAGCTTATTTGGGGGATTACATTGAGAGGGGGGTTTGTGGAGGGGAATGCAGGTTGGGGGGAGGGAAGTTTGAAGCACACACTATTGAAAAGGTACAGGATCAAAGTAGAGTATAGCACAAGTTTGGGGCAGGATAAGATGGAGGGTAATACAGTCAGACTTTCACAATATATCCTCTTTGGAAATATTTTTTTATAGCTACATGTGTACAATCTCTGTTGAATTGCCTATCTTCCCAATAAGGGTGGGTGACAGGGTTGGAAGGGAAAGAATCTGGAATTTAAAATTTTAAAATAATATATTAAAATATATATATAATTATATCGTATATCATATTATTTCATATCATGTTATATCATATATCATGTTATGTTATGTTATATTATATTGTTATATTATTATTATTGTTATTGTTATTATTATAGATATACAATTGTTATTTTTTTATATTTACATGCAACTGGGAAATAAAGTATAAAGGCACTGGAGTATAGAAATCAATCTTGCCTTACTGGAAAGTCAGAAGCAGAATGGAGGTGGGTAAAGGAGAAAGCAGATTGGAGGAGGGGGTATACATTGGGATTGCTGTTTGTGGTGGTTGGTGTGGGAGAGATGGGCAGAAAATTTTTATCTCAAAATCTTGTGGAAATGAATGATGTAAACTAAAAACAAACATAAATTTTAATTTAAAACTATTAAAAATTTTAAATATGTTAACAAGATTTTTTAACCTTGTAAAGATGATCCTATTCTGCCATTTAATTTGATCAAATTACAAGTTTTTTTTTTTGAAATATGTATGCATAGAACTATGATATTGTTCCCTGTTAGTTCAAGAAAAAGGTCTACATAAATATATAGATATATAAGCATATACATATGTACATGTATACATATGAATATATACACAAATACATATATACCCACATATTCAGCATATATAAATACTACCGGGATATACATGCTAAGACTACCTTTTTCTTTTTACTACTACTACTACTACTACTACTACTACTACTACTATTTCTTCTCCTTCTTCTTCTTCTTCTTCTCCTTCTTCTTCTTCTTCTTCTTCTTCTTCTTCTTCTTCTTCTTCTTCTTCTTCTTCTTCTTCTTCTTCTTCTTCTTCTTCTTCTCCTCCTTCTTCTTTTCCTCTCTCTCTCTCTCTCTTTTCTCTTTACTATTTGGAGACACCCTGTTTTCCAGTGTTAAGGCCCAGCAAGCAAGCCGTGCCCTAAGTTTGGCAAAGCAACAATGCTTTACTCTCACCCTCTGGATGAACTCTGCTGCCACAAAGTCCAGAAAATGCTTCACACCAGCCTCAGGTTTTCCTTGAGCTCAGACAAACATCTTCGAGAGACTTGCTCAAGTTAATCACTAGATCCAATGTTCTAATTATTAAGCCTTGCTATTAAACATACTTATCTTATTTTTGATGTTACCACTCAGTGACAAGGATACAGCTCACTACATAGTCACTGTTACATGAATCAATATTTGACCTTACTAAAGTGTGTCTCCTCCTACAGAATACCCTGACTCATGTGTTTACTTTCCCTCTTCCATTGGAATAAAGAAAGTTTTTGTTTATTACTACTGTCAGCTCTTTGTTTTATTTTATTTATTAGAATTAACAAGGGTTTTTATAACCCATGAGAGCTCTTTGGTGTTTTCAGAGTTAATAGAAGTTTTGTAAACTCTGTGACTCTTTGGTCATTTGTTTTTAGTTGATTACACACATACACACTCACAGACACACACACAAGTATATATGTATATGTGTGTATATTATATGTGTGTATATCTATAGATGTGTATGTATGTGTATGATTATGTGTATATATTATATTTATGTTTGTGTGTGTGTGTGTGTCTATGTGTGTGTGTCTATGAACAAAACCCTTGTGGTTCTCCAGACAGTTAATAGTTAATGAGTAATTGAATTAAGTAATAATTAACTTCTTGATTAGACTTCCTGATCATAAATAAATTTACTGTTAGCAGTTTTTCTCTGTAACTTAAGATGCCAAGAGAGACTCTCAAAAACCTTAAATCATTCATATTTCTTCTGACTGGGAACTCCTCTAAAGTGAGACTAAGAGATGTACTAAAAGTCTTCAGATCTTCCTGCTGAGAATGAGATTTGGTCATGAAACTCAGCAGCTTCCAGCAATCTGGGAAAGGAAAGACTTTTTAATATAGACTTATTTGGCTAGTTTTATCTTTCCCTATCTTGGCTACCCCTATCTATAATGAAGGGAATCAAGTACAGGACTTCCTTCCCCCGGGCAAAAGAACTGACCCTGACTGGATTCTATTTATAGTTACAATATAAATAGGGTTTCTAAGTTGGGTGGGGTCCTACTTGCCCAAGCTAGTTAAAGAGTTTTTGCCTTTGGGACTTGGAGCAATACTATGGCTCAGTGATGCCCTTCTGAGAAAGACTAACCTTTTTTTGGGAGAATGGATAACAAATTAGTAATTAGTAGTTAATATAATATTAACTTCCCTCTATATGAGTGTGTATCTCTTTATATATCTATATCTAGATGGCTACATATACATGCATACATCTCAGAACAATATTTAAAACATATTAATAATTAATTTTTAAAAATATTGAAATTTGTTTAAAATACCTTATCTCATTCAAGCATCCCAATAACCCTTCTAAATGAGGTTGGTATTAACCACTCCCATTTTGCACATTAGGAAGAGTAAAGGCTACAAACTTCTGCAAGATCTAACTGTATTTTGATTTTTTACTCAGTTTATAAATACCATAGGAAAACTTTGTTCTTCAATCTCCAAGCATATTTTTTCTTTTTTATTAATAACCACTTTATTTTGTTCTGCTCTACATCCTCTCTTATCACAAGAAAGTTAACTCTAGAGAAAACAAGCAATTTTCTCAAGTATAATCTTTCACAAGGAGCCAGCTTGCAAAATGCCAGTACAATTAATTGTTACTATAGTAAATGTTTCTGAATCTTTTATAATTTCTGCCTCTATTGTAAGGGGACTAATTAAATGTGTTTTATCACATTTAGTTTAACTGTGATAAATTTCTGTTTGAAAATTTATCTTTTACCTTTGTTTCACTCATATTTTCTTTTAAAATAATAGTTCTGCTTTCTATTTTGAAATCATTATTTTATTTAGTATAGCAGCCTAAAGAAATCTAATTTTATTTAATAAATATAATTAGTCTGTATATGGAACAAAATATAAAATATTAGAATCAATGTATTATATATTATGGATAATATCCTATATAAGTATACTTTAATATTTTATGGGATTTAAGTAGTTATACAATATATTAGTAATTGTTTTATAAGGCATTAATTTCCATAACTTTAATTGAAACTGTGAAACTATATCCAAAAGTATGTCCAAAATGACTAAAGTCAGAAGCTATTTTAAATAATGGCTAATACATTTCTAAATTCCTATTTTTATTTCAAATGGAAAATTATCTTAACTGCTTTTCAGTTTAGAGAGATCATCTAATTAGTACCACACAGATTATAAAGACAAATAAAATAGATGTGATAGTATTTTTACTTATTGATATTTTAAGTCAAATAAAAGTTTTCATATTTTGATAACCAGATTCTAATATTTTCCTGTTCTAGGGAAAAATATATTTAGTGACATTCAATTTAGTTTACTTTCAAACATAAATACCGTCATCAACAGTACACTAAGGTCTACAACAGCAACACATGCATGTAATAAATATGTACAAGATAATATACTGGGTTATAGGGATACAAAGAAAGTGTACTAACAGTCTCTTTTCTCAAGAAAATCACATATTATTGGACTATATAACATGTACGTGTATAAATAGATACAAAGACATTTTAGAAGAATGAGAGTATTAAAAAATTCAGTTTTCATAAAAAGCTTCATGCTAGAGATGACATTTTAGCTGTGCTTTGAAGGAAGTTAAGGATAATACGAGGGTTGATATAAGGGGTGACCACTTGTGAAAAAGCACAAACAAGGATATTGAATTGGTATGTTGGAAAACTATCACATACTTTGTCTGGAGTCAATTACCATCATTATAAGTGTGGTGAACCAAATGTCCCACATGTCTTATAAAACATAGAACTACCTGTGGTTCTTCACTATCATATTCATGGCCTAAAGAAGTTTCTAATAATCTTATTTCTTTTCTATTACATGTGAAACCTCACTCCCCTTCCATGTTTCATTTGATAGTTACAATTTCCTCATTTAATCAATTAAATTAAAGTAACTGCTGGCTTATTGCCACATGAATATATTGATACATTGCTTGTTTCCCCTATTTTAAACAGATACTTTTTTTGTCTGTTCAAATTTTGGTTATTTTTCCTTTGATTTTTTAAAAGTGTATATTTTGAAATTGGGAACAATAAAATTATTTTCTATTTTCAGTCCTATTAATAATGCATATGTCTACTCTTTTATATTCTGAGACAAAAAAAAATTCTCAAAGAATTACTTAAGGTATACCTAAAAAAAGTATATGTTGTTCAATACCTTAATCTTATTTAACAAATTTATTTATTGCTTTTTATTTTCTTATTCAGTATTACATTGTTAAACATGATTTTGTCTTTTGTTCATATTTTCTTTACTGGTTACAATTTTTTTTATTTTTAGTTGTAAAGGATGCAGAGAAGAAGTTATGCTAATGTTGAGTGTGTTAATCAGAAACTAAGTGATCAGAGAATGTTATATAAAAGGGGAAGCAATATGGTATGATGCATAAAGAGAAAGTCAAAATTCAGAAGAGAAAAATATACCTATAGTGTAGACTTGAATAATTCTTTTTTTTAAGCAATTGGGGTTAAGTAACTTACTCAAGGTTACACGGCTAGTCATTATTTATATGTGGGGGCTCATTTTCTGAGGCTAGATTCTATCTCGGGTCATCCCAACTCCGAGGCCAGCGCTCTTATTCACTGCACCACCTAGCCACCCCGACTTGAATAATTCTATATGTATAAGTGGAGAATGAAGTGGAGACTTGAAAGTCAAAGGCTGATGACATAATAATTTTTTTATTAAATGTTTATTGCAAAGGAATTTATTATTTTCATACTATGTACCATACAATATGATTTAATTTATAGCCTGGTTTATGTTGAATTCCTCTTTCTTTAGAGTAGGTTTTTATTATGTGGTTTGCTTAATCATGTGTTTCAAAAAGGACAGGAATGACTCATGGATGTGATGTGAATTTTAAGATAATGTAGCAATACCTATTGCCTCAAGGAAATGAAAAGGTTTTCTTATAAAATATCCATATACATAATACCTTTTATTACTCATGTAGCAAGGTTGAAAAAAAGTGAACTTCACACTATAGAGTGAGGACTTGAGTTTTGATCCCTGCTTTGTCATATTCCAAAAGAGGGGCAAGGGGGAAAATGAGGCTAATTAAATGTGAAGGCAAAATCTAAATTTACTGGAAAATATTGAGAGAAATACATTATTAAAAATCATCCATGTAACCTTGTGAAGTCACATAATGTTACTGGGTCTTGGTTTTGTTATCTATGATCTTATGAGATACTTTGGTTGTATGATTAAGGACTGTTTGATTCTATAAAGATACATTTTCTTTTGTAAAGTCGCAGAAAATAATGCTGGTGATTTATAACTAACACACTCCAGATTTTTAAGACTTTATTTCCCTAATTATTTTCAGATTATGCCTTCCTTATGAATTAGGATGACTCACCCCTCCTCCCATTAGAGATATCTTCTCAGAATCTTTATTTTGGGTAAGAACCCAATAATAGACTTTCCTCATTCTGCTCGAGTTTCTCCCCTCTGCTTTTCAGTTCCTGCTTTAGGTCTTGTCTTCTTAGAATATAAGCTTCTTGAGGGCAGGGGTTGTCTTTCTTTTTGCTTATATTTGCATAACCAGTGCTTCTGACAATTCCCAGAACATAGTAAGAAGGTTTAATAAATGAGATTTGAATGAATGTCGACCAGATGATTGACCCATCTTCTTCTCCCACCCCTTCCCTACCACCAGTATGGGAGAGAAAAGGAGAGGAGAGGAGAGGAAAGGAGAAAAGAAGAGAGGAGAAGAGTGGAGAGGAGAGGACAGGAGAGTAGCAGAGAGTGGGAGAAGGAAGGGGAGAGGAGAGGTAAGGAGGGGAGAGGACAGGAGAGGTGAGCTTTTTCTCAGCTGCAGGATGTATTAGTTGGGTTGCCTCTCTGAAGCTTCCACAAGCTCTGGCAAGCTGGTCATACACTCCAAGACCTCTACCCCAATCCACAATCCAGATCTAGGAAGGTTAAAGGAAGAGCAATTACCTCCAAAGACTGATCCCCCCATACCCCTACAATCCACAAGCTAGCAACTAAAGCTGCAATGCAAGGAGCTGCAAATTGGAGGACTATGCTGCTCAGACTACTAAGAGGCTTCTCACCTCCAAGGGAAAGAGGCTGATGTGCTCCCAAATACTGGTCCCAAAGTCCATATGGCACTGACCTCTCACTTTGTTCATGGCATCTATATGTTGACAATTTTGGAAACGCTGCAGCTGCTGGTGTTCTGGAGTCCCTCCAGGCAGTTGCTGGCTAGGGCGGGCTGGAGCTAAAACCTCCAACTCACTTGGTCCTGGGCTTCGCTCCTGGAGCACTGTGCTGGCCACTCCTTGCCAGGCCACTAGGCTGTCCTCAGCTGGAGGTTAGCTTCTCTGTGTCATTTTGTGGGTTATGTAGCTCCAGAGATTGTTCAGAATCCCCTTTTACATAAATTGGGAAGTGATGGGAGCAGGAGCTATATGGAAGTGCTGTTGGTTACTACTCTGCCAACTTGGCTCCACCCAAGGAAGAAGTTGTTGTAGGGTTGATGACAAAAACACAAAGTTGTTCAAGAAACACTTCAGCGGCTTATGAAGTTGGAATGCCAGTTTCTTCCAGAGTTCAAAAATAGTTTCTGAAGCATAGGAGTAGAAGAAAATTACATTCCTGAGTGTTGTAGAATTTTGTCCATGCTATAGAAAATATGATTCAAGATTTCTCTGGGTCATTTGCAAAAAATTAATGTTAAATGAAACACTGGTTTGACTAATTTCCCTGCACTAATATCTTTCATCAGAGAATTTCTCCCAAGGAGAAAGTGAGGCTTGAGATTTTGTACAGCTTTTCCTCACTGGAATCCAATTCACTTCCATGTGAATTGGCAAAATCTAAATTTACTGGAAAATATTTAGAGAAATACATTATTAAAAATCATCCATGTGACCTTGTGAAGTCACATAACGTTACTGGGTCTTGGTTTTGTTATCTATGATCTTATGAGATCCTTTGGTAGTATGATTAGGGACTGTTTGATTCTATAAAGATACATTTTCTTTTGTAAAGTCACAGAAAATAATGCCAGTGATTTATAACTAACACATTACCTCTCTGATGTCATGGACCTCTTCTAGAACAAAGGGTAAATAGAAACAAGGTATAAGAAGGTATTTGGCAAAGCAGAAATTTGAACAGGCTTGTTCTTTGGTTCTCTATTTTGGGAGATATATTTTTATTTTTTCCTTCTGTCTCTAAGTTCCCTTCCATTTTGTACTTGTTTTAATTAGTTTAGACCATGAATATGATAGTGAAGGAATATAATTAATGTTAAATCATATCAGGTATGTGGCAGTATAATTATAAACACAATCATCAAGATTATTCTTCATGTAAATGTTCCCTTATTTAGTTTATATGTAATATCAGAATTTCTCTCCTTTAGTACCACCTTCTTTATCTAATTACAGGGTTTTGGAACACTTGGCTGTAAGTGAATTCATCTTTGTCATAATTGAATCAATATTGAAAGTCTCAGCTATATTTACCCATGTCTTCTCTCTATACACATTGAGGCAAATAGTTTTGCATAAAGGAAAAGTAATTAGGAGCATAGTGAATAAATATTTTTAGAGAAGCTTAGATGTTTGGAAAGACCACTTAATGTGAGAAAGACCATTTAATGTATATGCATGTGTATGTATATACATGCAGAAATTGGTTTTTATGAAGGTGATTAATGTAAATAGTTAAATAAGAAAAAATGAGAGGGCTCCCTAAAAATTAGAATATAGGGTACAGTCAAGATGATAGAGTAAAGGCAGGGACTAACATCAGATCTTCCCCAGACCTTTCCAAATCCCTTTAAAATGACTCAAAATAAACCAGGAGCAGGCCTTGGGAGGGAGTGAATAAGTAACAGCCACAGTTGCTTCCAGAGTTCTCAGTCCAGAGACAATAAGTGGGTCAAACATCTGGTCAGAAGGGGATGACAAGGGTACACTGCTAGCACCAAGGCAGGACCCTGTTGCTCCACCCATACTTGGATCCAGCCCCAGTCTTGGGTAGCAGTCCAAGGGAGAAGAGTAACACTAGAATAGCAGACCTTGCAGTCACAGTGGGGGGGGGGGTGGCTCTTTACAGTTCTAGGGCAGAGAAAATTGATACTCATGAGTCACAGACCAGAGCACAAGCCAGAAGGGGCAGTGAACATCTCTCCTTAGATTATACAACTTGGAAGAACTGAAAATTTACAGGTGTCTCTAAGTATCTGTGAAAACTGCTGCACAAAACCACTGAAGTTTGAGACAGTGCATCCTCCACTTTGGAAGCAGGGTCCTACTTTAAAAAATAATTAAAAGTCAAGTAATATGGTGGGAATATGAGCAAAAATTGGTGGAAAAATTTACTCTAGATAGTTACTATGGTGACAAAGAAGAATAAGAACCACACTCAGGAGACAACAAAGTCAAAATTCCTACATCCAAAGCCTCTAAGAAAAATGTGAATTGGTCTCTGGCCATGGTAGAATTCCAAAAGGAATTTTGAAAATCAGGTAAGAGAGGTAAATGGAAAATTGGGAAGAGAAATAAGAGTGATGCAAGAAAACCATTTAAATGAAAATGGGTCCATAGCTTGGTAAAGGTGACATAAAATATACAAAAGGAAATAACATTTTAAAAATTAGACTAAGTCAAATAGTAAAAGAAGTCCAAATAGTGAGGAGATGAATGTTTTAAAAAGTAGAATTTGTCAAAGGGGGGGCGGCTAGGTGGTGCAGTGAGTAGAGCGCCAGCCCTGGAGTCAGTAGGACCTGAGTTCGGATCCTGCCTCAGACACTTAACACACACAAACAAAAACCTAGCCATGTAACCTTGGGCAAGTTAACTTAACCCCAATTGCCCTCCAAAAAGAAAAAAAAAATAATTGGCAAAAGGGAAAAGGCAATACAAGAGCTCATTGAAGAAAATAATGCCTAAATAATTAGAATGGAGTGAATGAAAGTTAATGACTTCATGAGAAATCAAGAAACAATAAAACAAAAGCAAAATAATAATAACAATAACAACAACAATAATAATAATAAAAGATAATGCGAAATATCTCACTGGTAAGACAATTCCCCTGCAAAATGGATCCAGGAGAGATAACTTAAAAAAAAAAATCCTGGACTCTCTGAAAGCCATGTTTAAAAAAAATAAAAGGAAAAGAGTATAGATATCTTCTTTCAAGAGATTATCAGGGACTGGGCAGAGTCAGGATTGCAGAGTGAAAGCAGGAGCTTAACTTGAGCTCTCCCCCAAACCTTTCCAAATACCTTTAAAAACTACTCTTAAATTCTAAAGCAGCAGAACCCACAAAATGACAGAGTGAAACAATTTCTAGGACAACACAACCTGGAATATTGACAGGATAGGTCTATAGTGATGGGCTGGGGGAGGAGCACAGTACAGCTTGGGCTATGGCAGGACAGACCAAGCCCCAGCAACACCTGGAGTAGGACTCAAGGAACTGAATCACTGGCAACAGTGGTGGTTTCAGACTTCTCAACCCAAATATGTCAAAGTCAACTAAGAAGGTCAGTAGGGTGATTCTATTTGATCTGGGTGACAGAGGAATGTGGTTCGTTTGCAGGCCCAGACACAGGATAGTGGTTGTGGCAACAGCAGCTGCTTCTGGAGCTGTGGCCCATAGATGATGAGGGGATTGAGTGGCTGATCAGCAGGGAATTGCAGGAATCTCTTTGCTGGGATTGAGCCAGGATTCATTTGCTTTGCTCATGCTTTGATCTGAGACACATTATTGAGTGGTCGACCTGGGGTGAGGAGGATCATGATATGGTGGAGCTTGTGGCAGCAGTGAAGAAGGAATGTTCCTTACAGTTCCAAAGTAGAAAGAATGCTTGTGGTCACTCACAGACAAAAGCATAGATCAGGAGAGGAGAAAACACCTCTCCTTTTATCATAAAACCTCAGAAGAACTGAAAATTTACAGGTCCCTAGAAATATCTCTGAAAACAGCTGCACAAAACCTCTGAAGCCTGTGACAATGCACTCTCTGCTCTGAAAGCAGAATCATATCTTAACAAAGTACTAAATAGTCAATTGATTAATTATGGAAATGAACAAATAGTGGGAAAAATTAGACTATATAATCTTAGTTCAGTGACAAGGAAGATCAAAACATACAACCAGAAAGACACTGAAGACAAAGGTTCTATATTCAATGTCTCCAAGAAAAAAGTATGAATTGGTCTCAAGCAATGGAAGAGCTCAAGAAAGATTTTGAAAATTAATAAAAGTAGAGGAAAAATTGGTAAGACAAATGAGAGTAATAAAAGAAAATTATGAAAAACGAGTCAACAATGTGATAAAGGAGACCCCCAAAATGCAGAAGAAAATAATACCATAACATTTACTATACCAAATGGCAAAAGATGTCCAAGAAGTCAATGAGGAGAAGAGTACATTAAAAAGAAGATTTGGTCAAATGGAAAAAGAAGTCTAAAAGCTCACTGAAGAAAATAATTCCTTAAAATTTAGAAAACAGCAAATAGAAGCTAGGTACACTATGAGAAATCATGAAATTATATAAAGAAGCAAAAGAATAAAAGTAAAAAGAAGACAATGAAACATATCTAATTGGAAAAACAACTGACCTGAAAAAATACTTCCAGGAGAGATAATATAAAAATTATTGGACTATCTGCAAGACATGATAAAAAAAAAAAAAAAAACAGTCTGGGGGAGGCTAGGTAGTGCAGGGACTGGAGCACCAGCCATGGTTTCAGGAGAACCTGAGTTCAAATATGGCTTCAGACACTTAGCACTTAATAGCCCTGTGACCTTGGACATGTTGATTAACCACAATTTTCCTGCCTTCCCCCCTCTGAAAAGAAAAAAAAAGAAATAAAGAAAAAGAAAGAAAGAAATGAAAATCAAGGGAAAAAAGAGCCTGGATATAATCTTTCAAGAAATTATCAAGGAAAACTGTCCTGATATTCTACAACCAGATGATAAAATAGAAATTGAAAGAAACCACCATTAACCTCCTGAAAGAGATCCCACAAGAAAAACTCCTAGGAATTTTGTAGCCAGAGTTCCTAGGTTAAGGATAAAATATTGCAAGTAGCCAGAAAGAAACAATACAAATATGTGGAAACACAATCAGAATAACACAGGACTTAGCAGCTTCTACTTAAGGGGTGGGAGAGCCTGTGATGTGATTTTTTAGAGATCGAAGGAGCTAAGATTAAATCCAAGAATCATGTACCCAGCAAGGTGAAAATTCTACATTCAATGAAATAGACGGCTTCAAAGCATTCTTGGTGAAAGATTGGGGCTGAAAAGAAAATTTTACTTTCAAATTAAATATTTAAGAGAATCATGAAAAAGTAGAGTAGAAACAGCACTTCCACTGCACTCCAGCCCACACCACTTCAAAATTATGTAAAAGAGAACTTCTGGAGCTCCAGGACCCACAGATCGACACAGAGAAGGTAACCTCCCACTGAGGACAGTCTGTCAGCCCAGCAGGGAATGGCCAGCACAGCACCCTGGGAGCCCAGGACCCCATGAGTCGGAGATTTTAGCCCCAGGGCAGCAGGGCCAGCAGCCAGGTGGAGGCACCCCAGAACACCAGAAGCTGTGGTGATTCCAGAATTATCAACACATATATGCCTAAGACAAAGTGAGAGCTTAGTGTCCTATGGACTTTAGGACCAGTATTTGGGGAATGCGTCAGCTTCCTCCCCTGGGGGTGAGAAGCCACTGAGGAGCTATGGCACAGCCACCATTTTGCAGCTTTAGATGCAGCTTCAGCTCCTGGCCTGAAGGCTGTAGTGGGATCTGGCAATCAGTCTGAGGGGTAATCACTCTTGCTTTAACCTTGGATCTGGATTGTGGTCTGGGGAGTTGGAGGTCTTGGGGTGTGTGTCCAGCTTGCCTGAGTGTGTGGTGGCTTCAGGGAGGGCCCCCAACTAATACCTCTGGCAGTTGAGAAGGCCCCAAAGTTAGGGACAGAAGCTCCCCTGTCTGGTGGCAGAGTCCTACTGAGGCAACAAGACCAAAATTCAAGTAATTAAGTGGCAACATGTCTAGGCAAAGGAAACAAAATAAAAAGAAAAGTGTAACATTAGACTCCTATTTGGGGGGCAAAGAGTATCAAAGTATGAAACAGGAGGAGGCCTGGGAGGTCAGAAATCCTGCACCAAAATCCCCAAATGAAAATACTAGTGGGTTACAGGCCATAGAGGACCCTAAGAAGGATTTTAAAAACCAAATAAGAGAAGTGGAGGAAATATTGGGAAGAAAAATGAGAAGGATGCAGGAAAAGTATGAAATGAGAGTCAACAGTCTGACTGAGGAAAATAACACTTTGAAAAATAGACTGACTCAAATGACAAAATAGCCTTGGAGGACAATGAGGAGAAAAATGCCTTAAAAAGCCGAATTTGCCAGATGGAAAAAGAATCTCAAAAGCTCACTGAGGAGATTCAGTCCTTCAGAATTAGAATGGAGCAAATGGAAGCTAGTGACTTTATGAGAAATTGGCATGCTGTTAAACAGATCAAAGTAATTCAAAGAAAAGAAGACAAGGTGAAACATCTCATGGGAAAAACCACTGACCTGGAAAATAATTCCAGAAGAGATAATTTAAAAATTATTGGACTGCCTGAAAGCTGTCATCAAAGAAAGAACCTAGAAATCACCCTTCAAGAAATCCCCAAGTAAAATTGCCCTGATCATTTAGACCTAGAGGGCGAAATAGAGGTTGAAAGAATCCACATATCACCTCCTGAAAATGACCCCAAAAAGACAACTCCGAGGAATATTATAGCCAGGCTCCAGAATTCCCAGATCAAGGAGAAAATACTACAAGCAGCCAGGAAGAAACAATTTCAATATTGTGGAAGCACATTCAGAATACGGCAGGACCTGGCAGCTTCTACACTGAGGGACTGAAGGCCATGTAATATGATATTCCAGAGGGCAAAGGAACTGCAATTAAAACCAAGAATCATCTACCCAGCAAAACTGAGTATCTTGTTTTGGAGGGAAATAGGGTCATTCAGTGAAATAAAGGACTTTCCAGCATTTTTAAGGAAAAAACAAGAGGTGAATACAAAATTTGATATTCAGACTCAAGAAGCAAGAGATCCTTGAGAAGGTAAACAGGGATAAGAAATCAAAAGGAACTTATCAAAGTTGAACTATTTACATTGCTACATGGAAAAACAATAAACATTTCTCAGAATGAAAATAATTAAAGAAGGGTATATGGGCATATGAATGCATATGTGAATGTGTATGT
Organism: Gymnobelideus leadbeateri; assembly: GCA_011680675.1. Lineage (NCBI taxonomy): Eukaryota > Metazoa > Chordata > Mammalia > Diprotodontia > Petauridae > Gymnobelideus > Gymnobelideus leadbeateri. The sequence continues at coordinate 25,785 of WOXC01009523.1, read as the reverse complement.
ATATATGTTTACAGGTATACAAGGATAGAGGACATAGGTCGAATTTGGTGGGAAGGGATGATACTTAAGGGGTGAAGAGGTGAGAGAGGAATGTGGCAAGAGATGGGTAGAGACAGGGTGGGGGTAAATTATCTTATGTAGAAGAGTCAAGGGGAAGTGGTTTCAGGGGAGGGGAAGAACAGGAAGGCAAAAAGGCAAAACCATAATCTCATTGAATTTGGCTCAGGAAGAGAATGACATACATACTAAATGGGATATCTCGCCCTGCAGGAGAGTAGGGGGAAGGGGAATGAGAGGCTGGATGATGGAGGGGACGACATGCTGGGGGGAAGGGCAGTTGAGGCACTCACTTTTCAAGAGGGATAGGAACAAAGTAGGGAATTGATCAGGTGGGGGTGGTATGGATGGGAGGGAAATATCATCAGTCTTTTACAATATATCTACTATGGTAGTGTTTTGCATAGCTATACATGTACAACATATACCTAATTGCTTATCTTCCCAGTGTGAGTCGGTGACAAGGGACAAAGGGCATGGATCTGGAATTTGGAGTTTTAAAATAAAAATTTTCAAATTTAATATAGTATTTATAGACATATAAATACTACTATTGATACTATTTTGCATGTAATTGGGAGTCAAGATGTGCAGGGAGTGGGGCACAGAAATTCACATTGCCCTAATGGAAAAGTTGAAGGGGGTATGGGAGAAGTTATGGGAGAGAACAGATTGGATGAGTGGATATCTTGTGGGACTGCTATTCTAGGTTAGTGGGTAGGGGAAAAATGGGGGAAAAATTGTAACTCAAAATCCGATGGAAATGAATAATGTAAACCAGAAGTTAATATAGCATTTTTGAAAAAAAAAAAGAGAGTGCCTTGTATGATGACACATCTATAACCAACATCAAATTGCTTTCCTTTTCACTTAGGGTGGGTGCATAGAGAGAAGGGGAGAGAATGTGGGACTCAAAGTTTTAAAAAAATGAATGTTAAAAGTTGGGTTTTTTTGTTTTCTTTTTCTTACATCAACAGGAAAATAATATAAACAATCAATGGTGTTTAGAATTCCATGTTGCCCTACAGGACAATAGAAGGTAAGCAAGGTGGGGGTCAGGATAGAAGGAAATGTAGATTTGGGAAGGAATAATCAATATGCATGCTCTCTTAGGTTTTTAGGAAGGAAAAGATAGGCATCAATTTTGAACTCACAATCTTGTGAAAGTGAATGTTGAAAAGTAAAAATAAATAAATTAAAAATAATAAAAAAGAAAGTGTCAGGCAAAATTTCCCAGAGATTCTAGAGCCAGAGGGTAAAATAAAAATGGAAAGAATCCACCAATCACCTCCCAAGTGTGATACCAAAATTAAAACTACCAGGAATAGTATAGCAAAATTCCAGTATACCCTGGTCAAGGAGAAAATAATACAAGCAACCAGAATGAAACAATGCACATATCATGGAGTCACAGTTAGAATCACACAAGATTTCGAAGCTTTCACAATAAAGGATAGCAGGATTTTGAATATCATATTCTGTAGGGTAAAGAAATTAAGATTAAAACTGAGAATCAGCTACACAACAAGATTGAGTATAATCCTTCAGGGAAAAAAGTGAATATTCAATGAGATAGAGGACTTCTAAGCATTCTTGATCAAAAGACCAGTGATGAATAGAAAATTTGACTTTCATATACAATATGTAATAGAAGCACAGAAAGAAACAGGAAAGGGAACTTATAAGGAACATAATAAGATAAACTTGTTTACACTCCTACATGGAAAGATTATATTTGTAACTCTTTTTTTTTAATTTTTTTTTATTTTTTTTTAAACAAATACTTTATTCACTTCTGTTTTAAATCATTCATTTCCGCCAGATTTTGAGTTACAATCATTTCCCCCCCATTATTCCCCTACCCAACCTCCCAGAATAGCAGTCCCACAAGATATCGCTTCCTCCAATCTGCTCTCTCCCATACCTTCTCCCATACCCCCATCGACTTTTCCATTAGAGGAAGATGAATCTTTGTGTCCCAATGCCTGCACATCTTATCTCCCAATTATAGGCGTTTACGACCTTGAATTTCAGATCCATTTCCTTCCTCCCTTGTCACCCATTCCTTCTTGGGATATAAGTAATTCAGTATATGTTATACATGTCTAGCTATGCAAAACATTATCATAGTAGATATATTGTACAAGGCTGCTTATAATTCCCTCCCACTCATCCCACCCCCCACCTGGTCCATTCCCTACATAATCCTGTCCCTCTTCTATAGTGGGTACTTCCAACCTCCCCTCACCCCAAGGATGCCCTCCCATCCATCATCCCTCCTCTCATCCCCCTTCCCCTATCCTGCTGCAGGTTGAGATATCCCATTTAGTATGTATGTCATTTTCTCCCTGAACCAAATTCAATGTGAATGTGGTTTTGCCTTTTTAGCCTTCCTTATTCTCCCCCTCCTTTGCACCCACTTCCCCTTGCTTCTTCTACATGGGATAGTTTACCCTACCCTGTCTCTCCCCATCTCCTCTTGCCACTTTCCTCTCTCACCTCATAATTTCATCCCTTGAATACTCTCCCTTCCCAACAAAATCAACCTACGCCCTCTATCCATATATAACTGTAACCACATACACACACATTCACATATGTATTCATATGACCACACCCCTTCTTCCATTATTTTCATAGTGAGAAAGATATCATCAGTCACAGATATTGCTTTTCCATATAGGAATGTAAATAGTTCAACTTTGATAAGTCCCTTTTGATTTCTTTTCCCTGATTACCTTCTCAGGCATCTCTTACTTCTTGTGTCTGGATGTCAAATTTTCTATTCAACTCTGGTTTTTTCCTCAAGAATGCTTGAAAGTCCTCTATTCCACTGAATGACCATATTTTCCCCTGAAACAAAATACTCAGTTTTGCTGGGTAGGTGACCCTTGGGTTCATTCCCAGTTCTTTTGCCCTCTGGAATATCATATTCCATGCCCTTCGATCCCTCAGTGTAGAAGCTGCCAGGTCCTGGGCTATTCTGATTGTGTTTCCACAATATTGAAATTGTTTCTTCCTGGCTGCTTGTAGTATTTTCTCCTTGATCTGGGGATTCTGGAACCTGGCTATAATATTCCTGGGAGTTTTCTTTTTGGGATCTTTTTCAGGAGGTGATCGGTGGATTCTTTCAACCTCTATTTTGCCCTCTGGATCTAAAACATCAGGGCAGCTTTCCTTGAGAATTTCTTGAAGGGTGATTTCTAGGTTCTTTCCTTGATCATGGCTTTCAGGCAGTCCAATAATTTTTAAATTGTCTCTCCTGGATCTATTCTCCAGGTCAGTGGTTTTTCCCATGAGATATTTCACATTGCCTTCTAATCTTTCGTTTGTTTGGATCTGCTTAACAGCATCTTGATTTCTCATAAAGTCACTAGCTTCCATTTGCTCCAGTCTAACTCTGAAGGAATGAATCTCCTCAGTGAACTTTTGAGATTCTTTTTCCATCTGGCAAACTCAACTTTTTAAGGCATTCTTCTCCTCATTGCCCTTTTGGGCCTCCTTTGCCATTTGAGCTAGTCTATTTTTTAAGGTGTTGTTTTCCTCAGTCAGGCTGTTGACCCTCATTTCATACTTTTCCTGCATCCTTCTCATTTCTCTTTCTAATTTTTCCTCCACTTCTCTTATTTGATTTTTAAAGTCCTTCTTAAGGTCCTCTATGGCCTGCAACCCGCTCATGTTTTCCCTGGGGCTTTTGGAGCAGGACTTCTGACCTCACAGTCCTTTTCCCGCTCTATGCCCCCAAAATAGGAGTCTAGGGTTGCATTTTTCTGTTTCCTTTGCCTTGGCATGTTGCCACTTAATTGCTTGACTTTTGGGCTTGTTGCCACACTATGGCTTTAAGGCCAGATAGAGGAATTTTCGTCCCGAACGTGTGGGGGGCAACTTCCGTTTCTGGCAAGCTGTAAACCCACCCACAACTTCCACCCTAGATCACAATCCAGATCCAGGGAGGTTAAAGCAAGAGCGATTACCCCCCAAGACTGATCGCTGGATCTCCCCACGATTTGTAGGCTGGGAGCCGGAAATGCCTCTGAAAACTACACAGTGGAGTGTCTCCTCAGCAGCTTCTAGCCCCCAGGGGAGGGAGCTGACGCATTCCCCAAATACAGGTCCCAAAGTCCATAGGACACTAACCTCTTACTTTGTCCTAGGCAAGTCTATGTTGATAATTCTGGCGTCTCCACAGTTCCTGGTGTTCTGGGGTTCCTCCAGCCGGCTGCTGGCCCTGCCGCCCTGGGGCTAAAACCTCGGCTCACGTGGACCTGGGCTCGGCTCGGCTCCTGCGCTCTGCGCGCTGCCGGCTCCCAGACCACTGCGCTGGTCCTTCCTGCAGGGTGCTGGGCTGTCCTCAGCGGGAGGTTAGCTTCTCTGTGTCGTTCTGTGGGTGCTGGGGCTCCAGAAGATTTTCAGAGTCCTTTTTTACATAGTTTGTGGAGAATCTGGGGGCAGAGAGGCTTGGACGAGCTGTTTCTACTCCGCCATCTTGGCTCCGCCCCCTATTTGTAACTCTTAAGGCCTTTCTCATTATTAGACTAGTTAGAATGAAGATAGTTATAGACATAGATATAGATAGAAAGATAGAGATAGAGCTTGACAGAGATAGAGACAGAGACAGAGGCAGAGCTAGAGATAGAGATAGAGGTAGATATAGATATAGATATCGATGTAGATGTAGATGTAGATGTAGATGAAGACATAGCTATAGATAGATGTAGATATAAAGACAGATATATAGACATAAGAGCAGATTATATATAGATATATAGACAGAGACCACAGGTGCAAGTTGAATATGAATGAATGTTTTCTAAATTATATAATTAAAGGGTAAGGAAGACAGAGGTAGAATGGGGTAATTACCTCATGTTAAAGAGGTATGAAAAACTTTTACAATGGAGAGGATAGGGGGGGGGAGTGAGGAGGAGTAATTAAACCTTACTCCCATCAGAATAGACACAAAAGGGAATACCCTAAATTGGGTACAGAAAACTATCTTACCCTACAGGAAAAAAGAGGGGAAGTGGTGAAAGAATGGAAGACAGATTTGGGGAGGGGATAGTCCTAAGCAAAATATTTTGCAATAGTTACCGGGTGAAAGAAGAGAAATAGAATAAATAGGGGAGGGGAATAGGATGGAGTTAGCAACAGTAACCATGAAAAAAAAATGAAGTAAGTTTCTCTGATAATGTCCTCATTTCTCAACCATATAGAGAACTTAGTCGAATTTATAAAAATAAAATACATTTCCCAATTTATAAATGATCAAAAGAAAGGATCAGTTTTCAGATGAATAATCAAAACTATATATAGCCATATGAAAAAAAAAAAATATATATATATATATATATATATATATATATATATATATATTCAAGCTAACTTTTGGTTGCTGAAATGGAAATTAAAACAATTCTTAGTTACTACCTCATACCTATGAGACTCCCAAATAGGACAGCAAAGTAAAATGAACAATTTAGGAAGGTGTGCCATCAAAATGAGACTTTAAAGCTTTAATGATGGAGTTATAAACTGATTCAACAATATGTATAACAATTTGGAAATGTACACAAATAATTATAAAACCATGCATAGCCTTTGTGCTAGCAACACCACTACTAGGTCTGTATAATATGAAGAAATTTTAAAAAAGGAAAAGAACTTATATGTCTAAAATATTTTATAGCATCTCTTTTCTAAGGGAAAGAAATACAATTTGAAAGGATGCCCATTAATTGGGGAATGATTGACAAGTTATGGTATGTGATGAAAAACTTTAGTCTTGCATGGGGTGATTCAAAGTGAATGTACTGTGTACAAAGATACAGCAATATTCTAAGATGCTCAGCTATGAAAAAACAGCTATATTCAGCAATAAAACAATCTAAGACTATGCTGAAGGACTTAGGATGAAAAATGCTACCCATCCCTACAAAAAGAAATGATGGTGTCTAAATAAAGACTGAAAGATTTTTCATGATTTTTTTTTCTATGTCTTCTTTCACAGTATTACTGTTATGGAAATGTTTCACAGGAGTACACATGTATAACATACATAAAGTTGTTTGCTTTCCCAATGATGTCTTTGGGAAAGGAGGAAGGGAGAGAATTTGGGAATGCAAAGTATAAAAAAAATGTTAAAATATTTTTTTTCGCATAATATTGAGAGGAAATAACATTAAATAAAGAAAAATATATCAGAACATAATTATACTATATCTCTACTCACCATGGACTTCTTCACTTCTGAGAATTTTTTTTTATTTACCCTGCCATTTCATTCAAGATCAACTCTCTACCAATATATTGTAAGTCATATTTTTAGCTTTTCCACAAGAGTATATTTACTATTATATAAATTATTATTAAGGTATGTAGACTAAAATTTTTGAGTGATGGGCTCAGGCTCCAAAGGAAGATTAATATATATATATATATATATATATATATATATATATATATATATATATATATATATATATATATCTCAAAGAAATTGTTAAACTTATGATAATTAGGTGGACCCTACTTTTTTTATATTAAAGTCTTGGTACTTTGGCCAAGAATCTCTTATTGGTAATTAAAGGTTTAGAAAAGTATCTAAAAGGAACAGCAAAAATTGATTTAAGCCAAATGAGTCTTCCTTATTTAAACAAGTAATTGTAAGAAAATAGCTATGAATTTTAAGGTGCAAGATTCTAGCAATATTCACTCTCTGCTGTGCCCCTCCTTCCCACCCCCACACAGAAGAAAGCCTTGTCAAAGGTTTGATATGAATGACAAACTGGTGGGAGGGAGTTAAGCTTTATAGCAACATAGACTATAAAATGGTCTCCAGTAGATTGTTATTCAGAATGAGGACCCAAGGCATGATATACAGTGACACAACAGTTAGCAGACCAGCATCTCTTCAGGTATTATTGGGCAGATGCCAGAAAAATGGGAAGGACTGCCTAGTATGAACATTATGATATTACTAAAAGACACCATTTGTCAATAGCACTGGAGGTTTACCCTCCTTACATGTGTTGGCTTATATGTAAGCATCTACACAGGTTTTCTCTCAGCATGACAACTTTTTGCACATTTGTGGGAGAATGTATCTGTACTTAAGGGAGAAAGGTCTTGTTGCTTCTTTTCTTACCATGCTATTTCTTGAAATTCCCTTGCTTTGAACTAATTATGTTTTCATGCTGAGTGATAAATGCAAATATATCAATGATAGTGTGTGGGCTAAGATTATATGGAATGGAAAACCAATAGTATTTTGAAAATAGATCAACTGATTTGAGGGATCTCTATTTGTGCATCTGGGTTGCTACTAACCATTCTGTGTATATAAATATTGCTGAATTTATATTTTTTAAGTTTATTTTATCTTATTAGATGATGTTTTTGGTCATATCAATTAGTTTCTTCATCATATCATCTGCAAATAGGGATTGATTTTTCCACCTTTTATTGATATTTATTCCTTTAATTTTATTCTTTAATCTTATTGTTATAATTCTCCTTTCTAGAATTATGTTGAATATTTGTGAGGAGAAGGTAGTGCTATTCAAAGTAATTTTATAAGCATTATTAGTATTTTTTCATTTACAGGCATTACACAGAAAGTTTCCATTTAAAAACTATGTTGTATCTCCTCATAATATGCCTATGATTTACAGCCTCATTTGGTATGGGTTATTTAAGGGGTCCATTTTTTTTTTTGTTCTGGGGAACTCTGTGGCATTACAAAAATAAAAATAAAGGGAAAGAAAGACTATATGAAATTTTAAAAAAATCATTGAAGAGAAGAACTCCATAAAAATTAGAACTGGACAAGTATTTTCTATTGGCATTATGAGATATCAAAAAACAATAAAACATAATAAAGATAAAAAAATGAAGATAATGTTAAATATCTTGGTGGAAAAGCCACTGACCTAGACAATACATCAAGGAAAGATAATTTAAAAATTATTAGTCTCCCTGAAAAACATGATTAAAGATAGAATTTGCATCATCTTTTATTTTTTAAGACCACATGTACTATGATTTTAAATATATTTCAACCACTTCCACTGACTTCCAGCCCAGACAACTTGAAAATTATGGAAAAAGGAGACTCTAAATGACTTCTGGAGCTCCAGAACCCACAAAATGATACAGAAAAACTAAATTCCTGCTGAGGACAATACTGCATCCCTTCAGGGAACTGCCAGCTCAGAGCTCTGGGAGCCGATGCCCAGGCCCTTGTGAGATTCTTTCAACCTCTATTTTGCCCTCTGAATCTAAAATATCAAGGCAATTTTCTTTGAGAATTTCTTGAAGGGTGATTTCTAGGTTCTTTCTTTGATCATGGCTTTCAGGTAGGCCAATAATTTTTAAATTGTCTCTCCTGGATCGATTTTCCAGGTCAGTGGTTTTTCCCATGAGATGTTTCACATTGCCTTCTAAACTTTCATTTGTTTGGATCTGCTTAACAGCATCTTGATTTCTCATAAAGGCATTAGCTTCCATTTGCTCCAGTCTAACTCTGAAGGAATAAATCTCCTCAGTGAGCTTTTGAGATTCTTTTTCCATCTGGCAAATTTGACTTTTTAAGAAATTCTTCTCCTCAATGCCCTTTTGGACCTCCTTTGCCATTTGAGTTAGTCTATTTTTTAAGGTGTTGTTTTCCTCAGTCAGGCTGTTGACCCTCATTTCATACTTTTCCTGCATCCTTCTCATTTCTCTTTCCAATTTTTCCTCCACTTCTCTTATTTGATTTTTAAAGTCCTTCTTAAGGTCCTCTATGGCCTGCAACCTGCTCATGTTTTCCCCTGGGGCTTTTGGAGCAGGATTTCTGACCTCACAGTCCTCTTCCCGCTCCATGCTTCGACCCTCCTTGCCCCCAAAGTAGGAGTCTAGGGTTGGATTTTTCTGTTTAATTTGTTTCCTTTGCCTTGGCATGTTGCCACTAAATTACTTGACTTTGGGGCTGGTTGCCACACTATGGCTTTTTGCCGCCAGATAGGGGAATTTACTTCCTGAACATGTGGGGGGGGGGCAACTTCTGTTTCCAGCATGCTAGAAACCCACCCACGACCTCCACCCCAGATCACAATCCAGATCCAGGGAGGTTAAAGCAAGAGCAATTACCCCCCAAGACTGATCACTGGATTGCCCTACAGTTCGCAGGACAGGAACTGGAGCTGCCTCTGAAAACTCTAAAATGGTGTGTCTCCTCAGTGGCTTCTAGCCCCCAGGGGAGAAAGCCGACGCGTTCCCCAGATACTGGTCCCAAAGTCCATATGGCATTAACCTCTCACTTTGTCCTAGGCATGTCTAAGTTGATAATTCTGTATTCACCACAGCTGCTGGTGTTCTGGGGTCCCTCCAGCTGGCTGCTGGCCCTGCTGCCCTGGTGCTAAAACCGCGACTTAGATGGACCGGACCTGTGCTCAGCTCCCCACCCTCTGCACCTTGCTTGCTGCCAGCTCCCAGACCCCTGAGCTGGTCCTTCCTGCAGGGCTGCTGGGCTGTCCTCAGTGGGAGGTTAGCTTCTCTGTATCGTTTTGTGGGTGCTGGGGCTCCAGAAGTTGTTCAGTGTCCCCTTTTACATAATTTGGAGGAAATCTGGGGGCAGAGTGGCTTGGACATGCTGTTTCTACTCTGCCATCTTGGCTCCACCTCCTGCCAAAATTATTTTTTTTCCAGGTTTTAGCTTGTTTCAATTTTTTCCAGTTGTAGTCAAAGCTGCATTTTAGGTACATACACCTAACCATGATTGTATCAGCAGGTCCCCCAATATCCCCAGGGTGACTGCCAACACAGGTTCTTAGATCTGCTTTTCAAAAGGAAAGCAACTCAAAATGGGTTAACAAGCTTACTTTAATCAAACATATATTACCTAGTTCAGGGGGAAAAGTTCAGCACCCTGAACTTCAGATTATACAGACAGAATTTACAGATCAAACAGACAGGCTTCCAAACTGTCCCAACATTACATACATACCAAATCACAGTTACCAGAGAGGAAAGCATCAACATCTGGGTTTTCAAAGCCTGGGGGCTCTCAACAACGGCTTCCTAGAGTCTCATCTGGTCAAATCACACAACACTTCTCAAAGTGAGCCCCCCTGCCAAAATTATTATAGCCAAATTACAAAGCTCCCATGTCAAGGATAAAATATAGGAAGGATCACAAGAGCAGTACTTGAACCTATATCTTTCTGACTTCCAGTCAAAGTCTTTATCCACTAAACTGTATTGACCCTTTTTAGCTATCAAAATATTCTAATTTATTTATTTTTCTCTTCTTTGATTCATGCTATTACAATGCTCATGTATCACATACAAAGTGATAAATAGATCATCAGGGCAGGGGGTAACAATGAAAACTATGTTTGCATTTCTGCCCCTCTCCCTCTCTGATGTCCATCAGGTGAATGGAATGTGGACAGAGTATAGAGATGCAGGGAATTTCCCAATTAGATTAAAAAATATATTTTTTAGCACTCTTTTCCCCCAAATTTGCTGGAGATTGTATTTAAATTTGTAGTGTCTGTTCTTAGTTGCAAGCCTAGGATGAAACCTGCCTAATATTTTTTCTGTGTCTACTGGGCATACACATTCTCTACTCCCCATTTTAATTAACCAGGTGGCATTGATGAGATAGACCATCAGATTGGAAAAAAGGGCCTTTCCGAATTGGGGTAGCATCTATAGACATATAGGTCATTAAATATGAGTACTCAGGCCATTGTCTATATTCCAGCAATGAGTATGATATCTATTCTTGGTACATTGTTTCCCACAGAAAATGATTAAAGATAAAGTCTATGTATTGATTGAAATTTATTAGAAATATTTGATTAGTTGATAGATTCACATCATCTCAGTTATGTATATCTTTAGTTATCTGTTGTGTCAAGTTTTTGATTAATGTCCAATGAGGTTTTTTGCCAGAAATTTTATATTAGTGTCTTTTCAAAGAGAATGCATTAAATTTATCCTATATATATATCTTGTTTGTGCTTAATTATTGTGTTTTCTCTTGTGTTCTTCTGTGAGATGCTTAAAAGCATTGACTCTTTTCCATTTTTTTTTATATCTCCTGTACTGAGCATAGTGACTGACACCTAACAGACACTTAATATATACTAATTAACTGATACGTTGTTTGCATAACTTTAACCTTCCACAAAGAACAGAGAAGGTGGTACATTATTCCTTTTTAGGTAATTTACAAGTTTAAATATAAGTACCTATGGTAGATTCCAAGGAGATAGGATGAAGAAAACTAAATTGGGAAAAAAAACAAAAAAACAAAAAACCAGAACAAAATTAACAAAAAATAGTGTTCTAAATTGGGTTAATCTTGATTTAGTCATTTAATATTTCCCACACTCAGGGTTTTTCCTCTTTAAAAAAAGGGGATAAAATGCCTATCCTATTTTCCTTACAGGATAGTTGAATGGGTTAAATGTAATAAAAAAAAACACTTTAAAGATGTTGGGTATTATAAGTCTCAAAAACTTACAAGTTTTCTTAAATGTTGTTATTGTTTTCAACTGTGAAAACGACTAAAGAGTCACAAAAGTTATGCAAACACTGTTAATTCTGAAAATAACTAAGGGCTCACATACATTATCAAAAACAAGACTAACTCTGAAAAATAAGATAAAATAAAATGAAATCAAAGAGCTAACAGTGCTAATAAGCAAGCCTTTTTATTCCTTTAAAGGAGTAAAACTAGACACATGTGCCTGGGTCTTCTCTGATGTCAAGGAGCACCACTTCAGTGTGTACAAACTTCGATACTTATATCATTGGCTACTCAGTGAGCTGTAGCCCTGATGGTGAGGGGGTAACAATGACAATGAGACAAGTTTGATTTACAGCAGGACTTCATGAACAGATGCAGGTCCTGAAGGTATTTGTGTGGGCTCAGACCACACCTGAGCTATGTATGAAACAATTTTGGGATTTTGTTGTGGGAGAGATCATTCAGAGGGTGAGCAAAAAGAATTGCTGTTATGCCAAGGTCATAGCACAGCTTACTTGTTGGCCTTAACTCTGGAAAGCAGAGTGTCTTCTAATAGTAATAGTAAAACATTTTAAAAAAGAGTAAAAAAGGGGCGGCTAGGTGGCGCAGTGAATAGAGCGCTGGCCCTGGAATCAGAAGGCCCTGAGTTCGGAGCCGGCCTCTGACACTTAATCCATACGAACAAAAAAACCTAGCCGTGTAACCTTGGGCAAGTTACTTGACCCCAATTGCCCTAAAGGGGCGGCTGGGTGGTGCAGTGAGTAGGAGCGTCGGCCTCGGAGTTTGGATGACCCGAGATCAGATCCGGCCTCAGAAAATGAGCACCCACGCATAAATAATGACTAGCCGTGTAACCTTGAGCAAGTTACTTAACCCCAATTGCTTTAAAAAAAAAAAGAGTAAAAAAGAGTGGGGTGGTCTTGGCATTGTCCTTGGCATGATCCTGACTTTGTTTTAGGTAATATGAGAGTTCATGGCATCCTAAGGACTTTCACATGACTGGCTGTTGTCAGAAATCATAACATTCAGTTTACCTACTTGGAAATATTTATATAGAATGTTAAATATAGTAACAGAATATTAATTTGTTTCCTAGACCATTTATAGCAGAACTCCATTAAAAATGAAAAGAATTAGATGATAGTGATAATGATGATGATGATGATGATATGATAAAGATATCTTTTTAAGTTTGCAAGGTCCTTATGTGTCATGGCAGTATGTGATATATCAGGAGATACTTGAAATACTCTGAAATAACCTCAACATCTAAAAATCAATATTGTTGCTAGGTTAATAAAATTTCTTTCTTTAGAAATATACTGGAATTTTCAGGGGGCTTCAAATCCCTTGTGAAATATACATTCCTTCTAAAATTCCAAGGACCAGGTGTGTGCAGTGAACCTGAGCCATCTTGCTCCAATGACTAGGATCGATCTTACTATTTTGCCTATATTTTCCCTAACATTATGGTATAAAGACAGAACTGTCTCCCTCCTCCTACTCAGATAGAAAAGCAAATCTTCTCTCTCTCTCTCCAAACTGGAATAGTCAAAAATGGCAAACCTATTAATTACTTCCCCTTAGGAAGGTCTTTCTGGCTAGATGATAACTGCTGTGATTTGCTATGTTTTTAAATCTATTATTGGGAGAACTTATCTGCTAAGCCTGAGGCCTTCTCAGAACCCCTCTGATTAATAAGCTTTTTAATCAGAACTCCTTTTCACAAGGGAAAGGGTTATTTGGCTAGAAGTTCAGAGCTGCACATATTACATAATACATAAAAGCCAAAATCTCTCCTCACATTTCTGTTTAACCATCTGCATTGTCATAGTAGCCTATTCCTTCCTTAGGCAGCAGGGTTACCAGAACTAAAAAGACCAAATATTGGAAAAGATAAAGTAACTGATGTCATCTCAGGAAGGTAGCATATAGATAACTAAGAAAAATACCAGTGACAAATGTATTTTGTCTTTAGTGAAAACCTATATGATTGAACAAACAAATCTCCATAAAAATCCCATGGGGGGAAAATAACGACAAACAAAGCAAAATATTATTATCAAACAACTATTTTACATGTACAAAAGTATTTACATATTCAAATATGCTGACACTCTATTCTTGTTACACTTTCTAGCATTTCTGTTGTTGATGATGAAAATTAATTTAAACATTTTAACATCTTATACTTTCAACTCCTAGAACAGATGTTGATATTTATGCATCACTGTCTTCTGAATAATGTGACAAATGTAATTGCTTTTCCCAATGTTGAATTGCTTGTTATATAGAAATTTAAGAGTATAATGAATTTTCCCCTAATATACAAAGCACAGTCTCCTCTACAGGTGAAATACATATTTTGTACTTCACCCATGATCATCCTTGACTATAATCAGTTGCTTTCAACAGTAACAACTGATTTTTCATGAAGATCTTTATAGAAGTGTAATATTTAGCTTATTATTTCCTAATCTTTGGCAAAGTAGTGACATTAATTTAGAAGGTGCTGGCAGTCCCTGCTAATGAAAGTAAGGAACTGAAAATTATTTCAATTTGTTAAAGCTCCAAAGGGAAAGTGATTGGATAAGTTTGAGTGGAATAATTCATCATTGTAAATTTGAGGTGAGATATTTCTGAATGGACATTTTTGACACTTGTGCTACATGCCAAGGAAAAAGGATGTTACTATATTGAAATTGTAATTATCCTCATTATCAAGAATCCAAGGTTATATACTTTGGGTATATCTGAATACTTGTCTCTTTTTTCATGAATATAGGCAACATCAGACTTTTGTTCGTATTTCCATTTCCCAGGCATAAAAAGACTTCTCCTCCCTATTCCTTAAGGGTTGTCTTCTTCATGAAACCTTCCCCCAAATCAAGTTTTCAATGTACTTAATAGGTGAATATGATGGGTTGGTAGTTTTCAACACCATCTCAAATGCAAAATGCCTCTTTTTCATAATGCGTGAACATTAATTACTTGAGAGGCAGTGCAGCACAAGGAAAAATGCTGGACATGGGTAAGGAAATCTGGCTTGCCATCTTAATTTCTCCAACTCATTACTCACAAACTTTATTTTAGCTTTGTTAACATGGCAAAGGCACCTTTAAGAAACTCAATTTCCTTGCCTTTAAAATCACAGTAACAGAAGGTATAATAATGCATAGGTTTTTGTGAAGAAAGGGTTTTGTTTTCATATACTTTGTAAACTTTAAGGAGCTAGTAACGATAAGGTATTATTAAGGTCTACCACATGTGGTATACTAGAAAAATCATTGGTCATGGAGTCAAGAAAGAGACTTGATTTGCACAAGAAGAAACAAGAAAAATTAATTTAGAAGCATTCAAGTATCTACTACTTTGTGGCAGGCATTGTACTAGCAGCCAGGGATAAAGGCAGAAGGAATGGAATAATGTTGTCTTGAAAGCAGTTTGCATTTTAATTGGAGAAGCACACACACTTTACACATAGATTATACACATACACACAAGCACATACACAAAATGTATACACAGAAACACATATATATGTATGTATATATACACATTTATAACATGTACATATAAACACATACATATATATAGAATATAATATATGCACATACATATATACTATAATTATTATATGTAGAGTAAATAGTTTGTCTGGATTACAGAATGAAAGAGGGAAAATGGTCAATGAATCAAAAAGTTACATAAATGATAAATAATGTCAAATTATAAATAAATAATCAAAAAGACAAATAAATCATAAAAGTCATAGGGAGCCACTTGAGTTGAGTTAGTAGGGGAGCAGCATGTTCAGATCTGAGCTCAAGGAAAATTATTTTCAGCTTGGTGTATAGGATGGAATAGAGGAGGGATGTAAAGAGTGAGGGAGGCAGAGAAACCAAATAGAAGGCTGCCAAAATAATTTAGTAAGAAAGGATGAGGTCTTGATCTCAGATGGTTGTGTAAGTAGAATCAACTGAAAAATATAACAATGTTATAATGACAGCAACAACAAGCATTTGTCAAGTGCTTATGTGCAAAACTGTGAAAGTACAATGACAAAAATAAAATCCTGTTCCTATTTGCATGTTTTCTATTGGGAGGGGGCACTATGTATATGTTAAATTACTTACGAAATTAAAGTAGTGTAATTTAAAGTGGGATTTTCTGAAGGGATGGATAACTCATTCACTAACAGATATAAAATATCAGTAACAATATTCAAAAGATATACGCAAGGTCAAGTATTAGAGGATTAATAGAAAAATGAGAAACAATTCTATAACAATAGGTTCACCACTCAAAAATCCTATGATTTTATTTGTTAAGAAATTTAAAGTTTTCTTGAGGGGGCAGAGCCAAAATAGTGGTGTAAAAACAGGACCTGTTGAGGTCATCTCACCCTGCTGGAGAGTAGGGGGAAGTGGGGTGGCTCCAGCTCCCACCACCTCCAATACATGGAAAAAATGACTCTAAACAAATTTTACAGCTACAGAACCCACAAAGTGAAAGAGAGAAAAAAAAATTTCCCACTGAAGGCAGCCTGACAGGACAACAGGAAGGGCCTACTGCATTGGGCTGTGAGATGAGCAACATTCCACTTGAGCCACGGTTCTGGCCCCAAGGAGGCCCCAACAAGCTACAGCCAAAGCTGACTTCAGGAGAATGAATCACCAGCAGCTGCAGCAGTTTCCAGACTTCTTTGTTTTTAAACAAATGCTTTATTAATTTCTTGTTTACATCATTTGTTTCGGCCAGATTTTGAGTTACAATTTTTCCCCATTTTCCCCCTACCCACCACCCCAGAATAGCAGTCCCACAAGATATCCCCTCATCCAATCTGCTCTCTCCCATAGCTTCTCCCATACCCTCTTCGACTTTACCATTAGGGCAAGGTGAGTCTCTGTGCCCCAATGCCTGAACATCTTATCTCCCAATTATATACAGCATAGTATTAATAATAGTATTTATATATATTTGGAACATTTAATTTTAAACAAATGCTTTATTAACTTCTGTTTTACATCATTCATTTCCGCCAGATTTTGAGTTACAATCATTTTCCCCCCATTATTCGCCTACCCAACCTCCCAGAATAGTAGTCCCACAAGATATCACTTCCTCCACTCTGCTCTCTCCCATACCTTCTCCCATACCCCCATCGACTTTTCCATTAGAGGAAGGTGAATCTTTGCATCCCAATGCCTGCACATCTTATCTCCCTATTACAAGCGAAAGAGTATTAATAATAGTATTTATATATATTTGTAACATTTAATGTTACAACCTCGAGTTTCAGATGCATTTCCTTCCTCCCTTGTCACCCATTCCTTCTTGGGAGATAAGTAATTCAGTATATGTTGTACATGTCTAGCTATGCAAAACATTATCATAGTAGATATATTGTACAAGGCTGCTTATAATTCCCTCCCACTCATCCCACCCCCACCTGGTCCATTCCCTACATAATCCTGTCCCTCTTCTATAGTGGGTACTTCCAACCTCCCCTCACCCCAAGGATGCCCTCCCATCCATCATCCTTCCTCTCATCCCCCTTCCCCCTATCCTGCTGCAGGTTGAGATATCCCATTTAGTATGTATGTCATTTTCTCCCTGAACCAAATTCAATGTGAATGTGGTTTTGCCTTCTTAGCCTTCCTTATTCTCCCCCTCCTTTGCAACCACTTCCCCTTGCTTCTTCTACATGGGATAGTTTACCCTACCCTGTCTCTCCTCATCTCCTCTTGCCATGTTCCTCTCTCACCTCATAATTTCATCCCTTGAGTATTCTCCCTTCCCAACAAATTCAACCTATGCCCTCTATCCATATATAACTGTAACCATATACACACACATTCACATATGTATTCATATGACCACACCCCCTTCTTCCATTCTTTTCATAGTGAGAAAGATATCATCAGTCACAGTTATTGCTTTTCCATATAGGAATGTAAATAGTTCAATTTTGATAAGTTCCTTTTGATTTCTTTTCCCTGATTACCTTCTCAGGCATCTCTTGCTTCTTGTGTCTGGATGTCAAATTTTCTATTGAATTCTGTTTTTTTCCTCAAGAATGCTTGAAAGTCCTCTATTCCACTCAATGACCATATTTTCCCCTGAAACAAAATACTCAGTTTTGCAGGGTAGGTGACCCTTGGGTTTAGTCCCAGCTCTTTTGCCCTCTGGAATATCTTATTCCATGCCCTGCAATCCCTCAGTGTAGAAGCTGCCAGGTCTTGGACTATTTTGATTGTGTTTCCACAATATTGAAATTGTTTCTTCCTGGCTGCTTGTAGTATTTTCTCCTTGAGCTGGGGATTCTGGAACCTGGCTATAATATTCCTAGGAGTTTTCTTTTTGGGATCTTTTTCAGGAGGTGATCTGTGGATTCTTTCAACCTCTATTTTGCCCTCTGGGTCTAAAACATCAGGGCAGTTTTCCTTGAGAATTTCTTGAAGAGTGATTTCTAGGTTCTTTCCTTGATCATGGCTTTCAGGTAGTCCAATAATTTTTAAATTGTCTCTCCTGGATCTATTCTCCAGGTCAGTGGTTTTTCCCATTAGAGGTTAGCTTCTCTGTGTCATTCTGTGGGTGCTGGGGCTCCAGAAGTTGTTCACAGTCCTTTTTTACATAGTTTGTGGGGAATCTGGGGGCAGAGAGGCTTGGAAGAGCTGTTTCTACTCCGCCATCTTGGCTCCGCCCCCCGGAACATTTAATTTTAAAACCTCAAATTTCAGATCCATTCCCTTCCTCCCTTGTCACACATTCCCTCTGGGAAGATAAGCAATTCAGAATGTGTTGTACATGTATAGCTATGCAAAACATTACCATAGAAGATATATTATAAAAGGCTGCTTATAATTCCTTCCCACACGTCTTACCCCCCACCTGGTCCATTCCCTACTTTGATCCTGTCCCTCTTCAATAGTGGGTACTTCCAATCTCCCCTCCCCCCAGCATGCCCTCCCCTCCATCACCATCCCTCTCACCCCCCCTTCCCCCTACTCTCCAGCAGGGTGAGATATCTTTTTAGTATGTATTTTATTCTCTCCATGAGCTAGATTCAATGCGAATATGGTTTTGCCTTTTTGCCTTCCTATTCTTCCCCTCTCTTGCAGCCACTTCCCCTTGCTTCTTCTACATGAGAGAGTTTACCCTACCCTGTCTCTCCCCATCTCCTCTTGCCACTTTCCTCTCTTACCTTCTAACTTCACCCCTTAAGTATCATCTCTTCCAACCAAATTCAACCTGTGCCCTCTATCCATGTATAACTGTAAACATATATACACACATTCATATACGTATTCATATACCCACATACCCTTCTTCCATTATTTTCATACTGAGAAAAGTTTCATCAGTCACATTATTGTTTTTCCATGTAGGAATGTAAATAGTTAAACTTTGATAAGTTCCTTTTGATTTCTTTTCCCTGATTACCTTCTCAGGCATCTCTTGCTTCTTGTGTCTGGATGTGAAATTTTCTGTTCAACTATGGTTTTTTCTTCAAGAATGCTTGAAAGTCCTCTATTCCACAGAATGGCCATATTTTCCCCTGAAACAAAATACTCAGTTTCGCTGTGTAGGTGACCCTTAGCTCCAATCCCAGCTCTTTTGCCCTCTGGAATATCATATACCATGCCCTTTGTTCCCTCAGTGTAGAAGCTGCCAGGTCCTGTGCTATTCTTATTGTGTTTCCACAGTATTGAAATTGTTTCTTCCTGGCTGCTTGGAGTATTTTCTCCTTGATCTGGGGATTCTGGAACCTGGCTATGATATTCCTGGGAGTTTTCTTTTTGGGATCTTTTTTAGGAGGTGATCTGTAGATTCTTTCAAACTCTATTTTGCCCTCTAGGTCTAAAACATCAGGGCAATTTTCCTTGAGGATTTCTTGAATGGTGATTTCTAGAATATTTCTTTGATCATGGCTTTCAAGTAGTCCAGTATTTTTTAAATTATCTCTCCTGGATCTATTTTCCAGGTCAGTGGTTTTCTCCCATGAGATAGTTCACATTGCCTTCTATTCTTTCATTTGTTTGGATTTGTTTAACAACATCTTGATTTCTCATAAAGTCATTAGCTTCCATTTGCTCCAGTCTAACTCTGAAGGAATGAATCTCCTCAGTGAGCTTTTGATATTCTTTGTTCCATGTAGCAAATTCTGCTTTTTAAGGCATTTTTCTCCTCATTGCCCTTTTGGGCCTCCTTTGCCATTTGAGTTAGTCTACTTTTTAGGGTGTTATTTTCCTCAGTCAGGCTGTTGACCCTCATTTCATACTTTCCCTTCATCCTTCCCATTTCTCTTCCCAATTTTTCCTCCACTTTTCTTATCTGCTTCTTAAGGTCCTCTATGGCCTGTAACCTGCTCATATTTTCCTTTGGGGCCTTTGGAGCAGGATTTCTGACCTCACAGTCTTTCTCCTTTTCCCTGCTTCGATCCACTTTCCCTGAAAATAGGAGTTTAATGTTGCATTGTTATGTTTATTTTGTTTCCTTTGCCTAGGCATGCTGCCACTCAATTACTTGACTTTTGGGCTCTGCCACCAGACAGTGCAGCTTCCCTCCCCAGTGTTGGGTCCTTCACAACTTCCAGTTCTGGCTTGTTGGATGCCCACCCCAGACCTCCCCCCAAATCACAATCCAGATCCAAGCAGGTTAAAGCAAGAGTGATTAACCTCCAAGACTTATTGCTTGATCTCCCTATAGTTCGAAGGACAGGAGCTGATGCTTCAACTGAAGCTGCAAAATGGTGAGTGTGCAGTGTCTCCTCAATTGCTTCTAGCCCCCAGGGGAGGAAGCCTGATGCTTTTCCGAAATACTGGTCCCAAAGTCCATAGGGCACTAACCGCTTACTTTGTCCTAGGCATGTCTGTGTTGATAATTCTGGAATCTCCACAGCTGCTCGTGTTCTGTGGACCCTCCAGCTGGCTGCTGGCCCAGCCACCCTGGGGCTAAAACCATGGCTCAAGTGGAACTGGGCTTGGCTCTCTGTGGCTGGGCCCGTCGGCTCCCAGAGTACTGTGCTGATCCTCGCTGCAGGCCTGCTGGGCTGTCCTCAGTGGGAGGTTAGATTCTCTGTGTTGTTCTGTGGGTGCTGGGTCTCTAGAAGTTGTTCAGAGTCCCATTTAAATGGTGTGAAGGTTGTCTGGTGGGAGAACACCTTGGAAATGCTGTTTCTACTGCGTCATCTTGGCTCCCAGTTTCCAGACTTCTTACTCCATAAACGCCCCCCCCCCAAAAAAAAAATCAGTCAGGAATTTTGTTGACAGTGGGTGGGTAAGAGCATGGTCTGTCCCCTGCCTCCGCTGATTCAAAGTGGCAGAGTTGCTGTGGCTACAGCTATTGACATGTGGCTGATGCCAGATCTCCACCCTCAGATGCTCCTGGACTGCATATCCTAAGGGGACCAGGTGACCATTAATAAGGTCTTGCTTTAACCTGCTTGAATTGGATCGCAGTCTTTGGTGGTGTTCCTAGAGTGTGTGGCCAGTGTGCCAGAGCTTCTTTGGGCTGAAGAGAGGGCCCCTTCCTAATAGCTCCAGCATCTGTGAAAACCCCAGCAATTTTGGACATAGCTCTCTGCAATTTGCAAGAAGAGTTCTACTGTGTCAAAGAGCTCAGAAGTCAAGGTGGAGTCAAGATGGTGGAAAGGAAGCAGGAACTTTTCTAAGCTCCTCCAAGAATTCTGTCACTAAACTTTAAAAAGTGAATCTGACCCGATTTTAGAGTCAAAGAACCCCCTGGGAGATGGAGTGTGGCAGATTCCCACCCTAGGAAAGTGCCCATGTAGGTTTGGGAAGGGGGAGCACCAACATGGAGCTGAGGGCAGACTACATCAGCAAGTATTATATGCAATGGGGATAAACTACAAGCCTTTCCAATAAGATCAGGAATGAAACAGGGGTGTCCACCATCACCCCTCTTATTCAATCTGGTACTGGAAACATTAGCAGTAGCAATTAGAGAAGAAAAAAATCTAAGGATTCAAATTAGGCAAAGAAGTAACAAAGCTATCACTCTTTGTAGATGATAGGATGATATACCTAGTTAATCCTAGAGAATCAAGTAAAAAACTACTTGAGACAATAAATAAATTTGGCAAAGTTGCAGGATATAAAATAAACCCACATAAATCCTCAGCATTCCTGTATATCTCTAATGAAACTCAACAGCAAGACATAGAAAGAGAAATCCCATTTAAAGTCACTATAGACATTATGAAATATTTGGGAATCTACTTGCCAGAACAAACCCAGAATCTATATGATCACAAATACAAAACACTTTTCACACAAAGAAAATCAGATCTAAATAGTTGGAAGAATATCAATTGCTTGTGGCTGGGTCGAGCTAATATAATAAAAATGACAATTTTACCCAACCTAAACTATATATTTAGTGCCATACCAATCAGTTAACAAAAAACAAAACAAAACTACTTTTTAGAGTTAGACAAAACAATAACAAAATTTATTTGGAAAAACAAACGGTCGAGAATATCAAGGGAATTAAAGAAAAGAAATACTAGGGAAGGTGGACTAGCTATGAAAGATCTTAATCTGTATTATACAGCAGCAGTCATCAAAACTGCTTGGTACTGGCAGAGGTGTAGAGTAGTGGATCAATGTAATAGATTAGGCACAGAAGACCCAGCAGTTAATGAATATAGTAATCTATTGTTTGACAAACCCAAAACCCCAGTTTTTGGGATAAGAATGCACTATTTGACAAAAACTGCTGGGAAAACTGGAATACTGTATGGCAGAAACTGGGGATAGATCATTATCTAACACCATAAAATTGTAGGGCATAAAAACTTCACAATTCCATGCAGAAAGACAGAAATATAAATATAAAGTTTACAAATAAAGCCCATGTAACCAAGATTGAGAGGGAAATGGGAAACTGGGAAAGAATTTTACAACCAGTATCTATAGGAAAACAAGTCATTCCCTAACTGATAAATGGTCAAAGTATAAGAACAGGCAATTTTCAGAGGTAGAAAATAAAGATATCTGTAAGCATATGTAAAATTTTCTAAATCACTGCTGATTTAGAGATGCAAATTTAGATTTAGAAATGCAAATAAAGGGCAGCTAGGACCCACAGTGAGTAGAATGCAGGCCCTGGAGTCAGAAGGACCTGAGTTCAGATCTGGCCTCAGACACTTAAAACACACACACACACACACACACACACACACACACACACACACATACACACAAAATCTAGCCGTGTGACCTCGGGCACGTTACTTAACCCCAACTGCCCTCCAAAAAAAGAAAAAAAATAATGCAAATCAAAATAACTCTGAGGTCATATTTGAGTTGTGAACTCATTCAACCATTCTGGAGAACAATTTAGAACCATACCCAAAGGGCTATAAAAATTGCATATGCTTTCCCAGCAATACCACCTCTAGGGATGTATTCCAAAGAGATCATAGAAGGGGGAGGAAGAGTCATATGTACAAAAATATTTTTTGAATTAAAATTTTATGTTTATTTTTAGTTGACATCATTCATTTCCACAAGATTCTGGGTTACAAATTTCTCCCCATCTTTCCTCTACACACCACCCCAAAACAGCCATCCCACTGAATACCCCCTCTCCTAATCTGCTCTCTCCAGTTGGTCCCCCATTTCCCCTCCAACTTTCCAGTAGGGCAAAATGGATCTCTAAGCCTCAGTGCCTGTATATCTTACTTCCTAGTCTCATGAAAATATAATAATATATATTTTCTTCTAAGTATTTTTTTTAAACTTTGAATTCCAGATTCTTTTCCTTCCACCCTTCTCACTCACCCTTACTGTGAATATAAGCAGTACAATATAGGTTGTACATTTGTAGCCATGCAAAACATTTCTATAGTGGATATATTGAGCAATAGTGAACATTTCCTTCCATCCTATCCCACCCCCACATGTTCTGTTCTTTACTTTTACCCTGACACTTTTCAAAAGTGTGTTTCTAACTTCCACCCCCCCAACCTGTTCTCTCCTCCATCATTCCCCCTCTCATCCCCTTCTATCTTTTCTCTTAAAGCACAAATACCCTATTTAGTGTGTATGTCATTGCCTCCCTAAGCCAAATTCAATGAGAATAAGGTTGACTTATTCCCTTTTGCCTTCCTTTTCTTCCCCTCTATTGGAACAGCTTTCTTTTGCCTCTTCTATATGAGATAATTCACCTCATTCTGTCTCTCCCCATCTCCTGTCATTATATTCCCCTTTCACCTATCAATTTTACCTTTTAACTTCTGTCTATGTGTACCTGTACACATATATACATTCACTCACATATATATTCATATGCTCATACACCCTCCTAGACATATATATATATATATATATATATTATATATATAATCATATACATTTCTATTCCCTCCCAATATTCTCATATGAGAAAAGTTTCATAAATTACAATTATCATTTTAATATGTAGGAATACAAATAGTTCAACTTTTATAAATTCCTTATGATTTCTTTTCCCTGTTTACCTTCTTATGCTTCTCTTCCTTCTTGTATCTGAATGTCAAATTCTCTCTTCAACACTGTTTTTTTTTTTTTCCATCATGAATTCCTCAAGGTCCTCAATTCCATTAAATGACCATATTTTCTGATGAAACATTATAGTCATTTTTGCTGGGTAAGTGATTCTTGGTTTTTTTCCCACCTCTTCTGACCTTCAGAATGTCATATTCCAAGCCCTTCAATCCTTCAGTGTAGAAACAATATTCAAATTGTTACTTCTCGGCTGCTTGTACTATTTTCTCCTTCACTTGGAAACTCCAGAACCTGGCTATAATATTATTAGGATTTTTCTTTTTGGTATCTTTATCAGGAGGTGATTATTCAATTCTTTCACCCTCTATTTTGCCCTCAGGTACTAAAATGTCAGAGCAATTTTCTTTGAGAATTTCTTGAAGAATTATTTCTAGGTTCTTTTTTTGATCATGGCTTTCAGGTAGTCCAATAATTTTTAAATTTTCTCTCCTGGATCTTTTTTCCAGGTCAGTGATTTTTTCAATGGGATATTTCACATTGCCTTCTCTTTTTTTCCATTTTTTTCTGTTTTTTTTAAATTTTTTTTATTAAACAAATGCTTTATTAACTTCTGTTTTACACCATTCATTTCCACCAGATTTTGAGTTACAATCATTTTCCCCCTGTTATTCTCCTACCCAACCTCCCAGAATAGCAGTCCCACAAGATATCGCTTCCTCCAATCTGCTCTCTCCCATACCTTCTCCCATACCGCCTTCGACTTTTCCATTGGAGGAAGATGAATCTTTGTGTCCCAATGCCTGCACATCTTATGTCCCTATTACAAGCAAAAGAGTATTAATAATAGTATTTATATATATTTGAAACATGTAATGTTAAGACCTCGAATTTCAGATCCATTTCCTTCCTCCCTTGTCACCCATTCCCTCTTGGGAGATAAGTAATTCAGTATATGTTGTACATGTCTAGCTATGCAAAACATTATCATAGTAGACATATTGTACAAGGCAGCTTATAATTCCCTCCCACACATTCCACCCTCCACCTGCTCCATTCTCTACATGATCCTGTCCCTCTTCTATAGTGGGTACTTCCGACCTCCCCTCCCCCCAAGGATGCCCTCCCATCCATCATCCCTCCTCTCATCCCCCTTCCCCCTATCCTGCTACAGGTTGAGATATCCCATTTAGTATGTATGTCATTCTCTCCCCAAACCAAACTCAATATGAATGTGGTTTTGCCTTTCTAGACTTCCTATTTTCTCCCTCCCTTGCAACCACTTCCCCTTGCTTCTTCCACATGAGATAGTTTACCCCACCCTGTCTCTCCCCATCTCCTCCTGCCACTTTCCTCTCTCACCTCATAATTTCATCTCTTGAGTATTCTCTCTTTCCAACAAATTCAACCCATGCCCTCTATCCATATATAACTGTAACCATATACACACACATTCACATATGTATTCACATGACCACACACCCTTCTTCCATTATTTTCATAGTGAGAAATATATCATCAGTCACAGTTATTGCTTTTCCATATAGGAATGTAAATAGTTCAACTTTGAGAGGTTCATTTTGATTTCCTTTCCCTGATTACCTTCTCAGGCATCTCTTCCTTCTTGTGTCTGGATGTCAAATTTTCTATTCAATTCTGTTTTTTTCCTCAATAATGCTTGAAAGTCCTCTATTCCACTCA